>JAJJMB010004055.1:758051-910504 GCA_023531105.1 Papaver atlanticum
TTCTTCTTCTTCTTCTTCTTCTTCTTCTTCTTCTTCTTCTTCTTCTTCATCGAAGCTTCACTTCAATTCTTCCGCTAAGTTTATCGATCACAAATCACTTGCCCGGCGTAGAGTTTTCATTATTTCAGCTAAAGCTGCTGATCAACAACAAGGTTAGTTAAATGATTATCCGAAACCAACTTAACGGCCCCTTTTGGATGGCGTATTCTTTTCTGACTTGAGATCTTATTTTTCAGACCAGGCTTCGGAAGATGAGGTTATTGACAGTAATGTCTTGCAATATTGTAGCATAGACAAGAAGGAGAAGAAGACTGTAGGGGAACTTGAGCAAGATTTTCTCCAAGCACTCCAAGTACTTATACTTGATACTACCGCTCTTTCATTTTATCCCCTAGAATTACAATTCCTGACATGTTGAATTCTGTATTGACATAACTGACACTTGCGAAATCTTGTCGATTGTTGATGCGTTTTGCTTGTTTTGATGCCTTTTAGTCGTTCTACTACGAGGGAAAGGCTACCATGTCAAATGAAGAGTTTGATAATCTAAAGGAAGAATTGATGTGGGAAGGAAGCAGCGTTGTGATGCTAAGTAAGCATTTCTTCTCTTGTTTCGTACTAGCAGTATAAAATTCGTTGTGCATTTTATTACAAGTTGTTTACTGCGGGCTCGTATTACCAAAGTTTCGTAAAGATGGCATTTGTATGACATTGTATTTTTCTTCTTAATGCAGGTTCGAGTGAACAAAAGTTTCTGGAAGCTTCAATGGCCTATGTATCTGGGAAACCTATAATGACAGACAAAGAGTACGACGAATTGAAATTACAACTCAAGGTTGGTCTATAACCGTAACATAATGTGACTCTGTGATCTAAGACAAATTTGTATTGAGGTACTTTACTTAGTTTGTATCTTTCTTGTTTCATTTTTATAGATTGACGGAAGCGAAATAGTTGTAGAGGGTCCAAGATGCAGTCTTCGTAGTAAAAAGGTATGTAAAGGTTAACTACCTACCTGATAAATGCAACTCTTCTCCAACTATGGTTAGTACAACTGTTCCTGGATTAAGAAAGTAATTTCTGCAATTTTGAGCTTCGGTGAATAACAAATTTGTTACCAGAAGTACTTAGTAGTGTGTGCTTGTTATTCACTTTACAGGTCTACAGCGATTTGACGGTTGACTATGTTAAGATGTTTCTACTGCAAGTCCCAGCAGCTGTCGTTGCACTTGGATTGTGAGTAGCATTGTTATATCTGCATTGATAATATAAGTAGAAAGCAAGCCAAACTAGTGACTGTGACCGTTTAGGTGAAATCCCCCTCAACATCATTAGAATTCAATCTTTGTATGGTCAAACAAATTAAAGGCGCTTGGTGCCTTTTACATCAGTCTATGCGTGATATGAGGCATCTTCTATCTGACGAAAGCATTAGTATTTAAAACTTTAAAGCTCTATTGAAATGTGGTTCCGCTAATTTTTCTGTTCTGCTGATAACGCAGCTTTATGAATCAATCTGACTGAATGAAGTCTATAAGTAACTAGAATTAATCTTCCCTTAGTCTCAAATCAGATGCACCTTTTTTCCTCTAGTTTCAATTTATTTATTTATTGTCATAGCATGTGGTTAGTAATATCTTACAGTTAGACATGCTGCGCACGACTAAGCTTTGAAATAAATATGCAGTAACCTTTGAATCTATTTGTAGTGTGTTACTCTTACTTCAATGAAAGCACGGTTTGGTTGGTGGACCAAAATGCTGTTAAAATGTAAGATTTATGTCCTTGGATTTGATATCAACAGGTTCTTCTTCCTGGATGACATTACTGGATTTGAAATCACATACCTTTTGGAGGTCTGTATGTTCCCCGTTTTGTGTGTAACAATTCGTTTCAAATATGAATAGGCTTCCTTACTCATTTATATCTCATTCTATGAAACTTTTTGTTCTGTGCTGAGTAACTTTTGTTTCAATGCAGCTTCCTGAGCCGTTCAGCTTCATTTTCACATGGTTTGCTGCTCTGCCTCTCATTTTCTATCTATCTCAAGCATTCACAAATGCTATCGTGAAAGATTTTCTGATCCTAAAGGTATCTTTTGAATCTTTATCCTCCTTGGCAATACAAGAAATTGTGATCAGCAAAGCATGTTCTTAGCAACATATGTTATGTTCCAGGGCGCCTGTCCGAACTGTGGAACTGAAAATACATCCTTCTTCGGAACTATACTATCAATAGCTAGCGGTGGTGTTACAAATACAGTTAAATGCACAAAGTAAGCTCACAAAACTGTATGATCGTGCATTCGCCAGTATTTTTTGTTTGCTGATATGAAATCTGTTCGCTTGTTTTTGGTTCTTGGGAATGTTTCTAGCCTTGACCAAAATCCATGATCTGTTTTTCAGCTGCGGCACTCCACTTCTATATGATTCCAAAACTCGTTTGATTACATTGCCAGAACAAGCTTGATAAGAGGTAATTCCCTTATGCGTCATAATATCTTGTTCGTTTAAAGATTATTTCAACAATCAAGAGTCAGGTATGGATTTTCTGGGCAACCATTTTTCACATTTGTCATGCTTTAGCTAACTGTTTTCGCAATATGATGTCTGCGCTCTATTAGCCAACTATTTCATGATGGCTTTATACTACGCGCAGGGATGACATATATCTGAAAGACTCCCAACCTTCTCTACTGTTAACCTGTGGTGATAAGCTGGTTCTGAGTACATTAAGTAATTTTGGTATCGCAGAAGAATGATAACCTGAGAGGAAACCCACCTTGTGCTATCTGTACCCTTTTAAGTCTTGTTAATATGTATATTGTTATACCTGGATACCAACGGAATGGAAAGAAGTATGTAATGATTGGCTGTTTGCAACTATTAAGGGAAGCGTCTTATAGGTAGAATCACTATGCTGAAACTTAATGCTAATGGAACTACAATGGCCAATTTGCAGTGCTGATGTTCATGATTCTGTTGTTTGTTGAAAAAAATAGCTTGATAATTTAAGAAGGCCATTTCAAACTGGTGCCTGATATTGCATCTTCTGCTGAATGAACTTGCCTGATATTGCATCTTCAAAAGCATGTTATGTTTAGGGATATGGATATATCCAAGCTAAGTTAAGCACTTACAACAACTACAGTTCTACTAATGATATAATGTTAGTATTAACTTTCAGTAGCTCAGTCAATGACATCATGCATGCAGGAAATCAAACCTCCATTTGGGCCTAAATCCTGATATACAGTTCAGTGCCTTTCCTTCAAAGCATACTCATAATATTTGTACAATGTGATGAGAGGAAGAAAACATTCGTGATTACACATAATAAAACCTGAAAGCTAAAACCCATGAGAATATGATTCCAAATAAGCTTCCAGCATCAACAAAATCCCTGCGGTTCACTTATGCATCGGCAAGTTTCTTCTCTACAATATGGCCACGTCCAAGTAGTCTCCAATCTTCATAATTGAAAACCAAAAAAAAAAAAGAGCGAATAACTTAAGTATGTGGTGGAGGATGAGAAATGAAATACTAACTTGTTTCCTAAAGGTTTACCTGGAAGCTGAGGTCAGACAATGCCTTGTGGTCGTCCTGTCTTCTCGGATTTCCCATCCCTTGTGAATGGGTCGTGCCAACCTTCAGACACAACAAAATATTTAAATTACAACTTTTCTATCATCGATTTCCTAGTGAACATCTTTACATCAGTAACATTTTGCTGACTTAGATCCCACAATGTGAAAGTTCAATCCTACCACCTTACTATAGAAACAATAAAAGTCCCCACTATCAAGAAAATTGCACTTTTATATGCAGTATGTAACTGATCCTTACACAACAAGAACGGCATCACTTACCGAACCTGCATACTAGTCAACATCTGAAATTCTTAAAACTTGAAAGGAACTAATTAGACTTCCAAGGATTCTTAAAAACCTAAAATTCTTGAAACTTTTTATAAGCACTAGAGGTCCATTTGGACCTTGAAACAAATCTAAGTAAAGAATCAACAACACAAATTCTTCAATTCATGAGTCATTCGTGGCTAGGCGAAAGGCAACCAGGCAATGTACATGTCATTAATTTTATCCCATTTCTCTGTTGCCGACAAAATAAACGCTGACCAAAATGTAAAGTTTCAACATCAAAAGAAACGGAGAAGAACTGCTTACCTGTCTTACTACAAAACGACCATTCTTGTCGGGATATACAAATGCAAATGATAGTTTTGCATCTCTTCGTCTTGCCTCAGGAGCGACTTCTTTGACCTAGTGAAAAGATCAAACTTCGGTTAGTAGACATACTGCAAGAAATTTGAAAAAGAAGATGAGAGTAAGAAACTCTCACATACCAAATCAGTTAACTCCCGAAGAGTAGCATCCTTCCATGTATAAATTTGGACCTCCTTCTTGGGTTCCTTGCCTCTCACTGCGAAGTCTTCCTTAGTATGATGGCCTCCAACCTGCGGGAAAAAAGTTACTCATATGTGAATAATGGTAACACATGCTTACTTCAGACAAACTGGCAACTAATAATACAATGTATGCAACTATGCATCTAAACACCATATTTGACAAGAAATAATGATAAGATGGCACCCGTAGAGTGAGGCTAGCATTAACACAAAGATCCCTTACTCCACAACATTCACATAAAGCAAAATACATTTATAGGCTGGAAAAAGAAAAATATGTTCTGTGGACTGTGGAGATCTTTCTAATCATAAGAACGTTAAACTTAAGTATATAATATCCTGCCCAGTTAAGCTAGCATTAAGGTAGACCAAAGTCTTTATCAGGTCTCGCAGTTTGGACTCCTGTAAAGAGATTGATTTAGATACCAACAGAGTATATACTGACAACGACTAGCAATCCCTCCCGCATATTTAAGTAATAAACTAGTACTATTTCATGACGCAACACGATCTCATTTCAACCAAACCCTGATAACCTTTCACTTGCATACATAACGACAGAATTATCCTGCATCTGTTCTGAAACAATGTTTCTTTACAAACCCATACACAAGATTCCTAGCATAATCCTGTATACTAACAAGATTTAAGCTTCATCAAAATAGAGCTTAAAATAAAATTGAGCCAATCTATAAATGAGCTAATCAGATTCCTACCATACAGCAAGCTTAACTAATTAACCTAACCTAACGAAAACCTCAAGAATGATAAAACTTTTGTTCATCAAATCGAAAAAAAAGAAAGCCCTTTTCATCAAATTATTCCACATTATAACACAATAATGAAAGTAAAAGGGGGATTAGTCACATACCTTAGTGAAAACTCGAAGTAATAAAGGACAAGTCTGGCACCCCAAACAAACAACAAAGAAGAAATTCTGAATCAGTATTTGAAATCACAAAAGATAATTTAACAACTGGAAGCATAAATAAAAGAGTTCGCTTTTATGAAAACCCTAAACCCTAGAAATTGACCTTTTCACGATCTATTAAAGCACGAGGAGGTGGTGGTGGTGGTAGTCCTCTAGCTTGAAGATGATGAGGTCTTCCTCCTCCTTGTCTGTTTTGTGGTTCTGCAACTCCCGCCATTCTCTTCTTCTCTTTCTCTCAAGACTCTCTCAGTAGATAGTTTTCTGAAGGTTTTAGCGAAATAATGTTTTTCTTTGTTACCACTGTCTGTCTTATACCCGAATATTTCAGGTTTAATGGTACGCGAACTGTGCTTTATGGGGCGAGGAGCGGATGGAACCCGTTGGATTTAGCTCCATCCACGTCCAAGATGGACTTTAAAAAAGGAAACTTAGATGCAGACCCAAAAAAAATAAAAAAATTCTAGTTGTCAGGCCAGGATTATTTTTAGTTTACGCGACACCCATAATTATATGAAATTTTGAACAATGACTGCATAACGGATTATGCATCCTAATTTTTTAGGGGTATATTTAGCAACGCAACTTGGATATAACATATCTAAAAAACCGCGCCTTGGAATTTTACAAATTTTATATCGTTGGAAATATTTTAAAGAGAGCTACACAACGAGTACAAACACCAATATCAAATTTTTGTTTTTCACGAAAAAATCGGAGGTGATCATCGTTTTAGGGAAAATTTTCGAAAACTGACTACATATTCGTTATGCAGCCTCCAAAAAAGATGCATAACACAATATGCATACACCACAAAAGATGCATAACACGTTATGCAACCATATTTTTGTTCATGCATCTATTATTTTGGTTTATGCAGCCACTAAAACGTTTTATATGCCTGAATCCAACAGCAGAAACAGACGCATAACGAATTATGCAACCATTTTCTCAACTGCATCTATAACAGGTTATGTAGCCATTGTTTTGGTTGATTTTAGTGTGTACATATAAAATTGATGTATAATGCATTATGCATCCATATTTTCGGATGCATAATAGGTTATGCATCCATTTTCATGACTGCATAACATGTTATGCATATATTATTGTAGGTGCATGACAAGTTATGCAGTCTTTGTTTTTGTTGGTTTCAATAGTAACAAAAAAGTTGATGCATAACGTGTTATGCAACCGTTTCCTGGACTGCATAACAAGTTATGCATTAACTTTTATAGATGCATAACAGGTTATGCATCCATTTTCATAACTGCATTACATGTTATGCAAACATTTTTTTTGAACAACCAATACCCCATTTTCACTTGACAGGTTACATCCATTCTCCCCAGGGAATTCCATTGATTTTCATCCAAATCTCGGTAACATCTAGAGTCATAGATTGCTCCCAACCTTTGTAAAATCCTCCATCATCATGTATCCTCCTAGGTCATCGAAGTCTGGATGGAGTTTAAATAATGCGAGACTGAGCTGTAATTGGATCTTCTGGCGGATTGAGCCTTTGACTATCCAGATGCATGAGATAAAAAAACCTAAAAAATATATGCTCCAAACGAGTCTACTGAGAAGGGTGTATGATGCACCTGATGTGCATCTACATTTCAATTTATACGTAAGTTCAAAGTTGTATCGCAACACAACAATAATTACTACCTTTCTTTGCAACGGATTATGGACATATATAAACAACAAATTAGTGCATAACTTTCCAGCCCTTCCAATTAAAATTGAAACACCCAGTAGCTAGCAGATAAGATGATGATTTTCCTAGTCCTAGTTATCAAATTTTGGTGCCCCAAGGTAAAGCTGCTCCAATGGATGCATCATGAAGTACATCAATCACTGTGTACAACCAATTATCGGTCTCTTCATGCGATAATGAGTTATGGATTATATACTTAAAGATAGAATGTTAGTTACAGATGAAGGGAATGAAAAAAAAAAACGGAGAAAGGGAAGAAGAAAAATGGTTATTATTAATTGGTTTACGGTGGAATAAATGGAGACTCAAATCAAAGACAAGTAAATTGACGAAACTGTCTAACGAGCATTTAGAATGGAAAAAGTAGGGTATATATATTAATTAAAGAAATGTTGATGATAGATTTTTTTGGGAATGAAAAGACGAGAGGGAGCAGTTAGAATCCCCTACCCAGTAGAAGGGTGCAGGTATAGCAGCGAAAAAGACACCAAAGAATTGTGATTCAAGAGATCAATTGAAAAGTTATACCTACACCCTTGCATACTCGTCAATCGTCCAAGCCTGTTTCTTGTTTCATCTTTTCACCGTTACAGAAATTCCTAGTTCCCCAAATCATAATCACAATATCGAACAAAAAAAAAAAAACTCTTATATTGTGTATCTATATTACTCATCGGGATCACAGTGGGGAGGAAAAATAAAAACTATTTCACAATAATTTGGGAGGAAGAAGAAAAACAATTGAAGAAGGAGAGTTCGGCGCCTGAAGAACAATGAAGAAAACATATGAAAGCTCTTGTGAAACAGAGAAAAAGAAGAAGGAGACACAAAAGTAGACGGAGAAAGAAGAGAGAGTTCTCATTAGATGTGTATAGAATTATAAGGATTTACATCTCTATTTATAGGTATAGAAGAAATCCTAATCTTAGATGCAAGGGCATCTTAGTAACTAAACATTAGTTTATAACACTCCCCTTGATGACCACTGTATCTAAGTCACTACAAAAATACCAGGAAAACCCAAAAGAGAAAAAGCTAAAAATGCACGACTTTTTACAGTATTGGACATGCATACGTTGCCTCGTTAAAACCTTGACAAGGAAAACCCAGTGGGACAAAACCTTGAAGAAGGAAAAAGAGTACAATGCGATAAGTCCAGTAAATACACCTTTGATGATGGCACTCCCCCTGATGAATACCTTATTCAAATTTTGGCTTGCAAATCTTTGAGTCGAGACCTTCAATTTTGAAGAACGAATTTCTCGAATGCAGAAGATTACAGTGTTTTCATGAAGATGTCAGATAGTTGATGAAGTCCTCTTTTGTGTTGCATAGGCAGTATTGTTTTCGATTAATACTTTTGCGGGATATACATTCTTATTCAACATACTGAGAACTCGTGTCATGGATTGCTAGCTTTCCGAGATGATTTACAGCAGTTATTGATGTAGTTTCTTCAACAAAGTGCCAAGATGTAGATAAATTACCATAAGCGACCATAACTGTATTTGTGGCCATACCGTATATGGATCAGAATGACATCCAAATTATCGAGGGCTTGTTATGTTGATTTGGTCAAACAAAATGACTTAGTTAATGGTGAGAATCCACCAAATAACCTAAACTGATACAACTCCCCCTTGGATGACCACCATCTTGATTAAAATTGCCTCACTAAAACCTTGCCAGTAAAACCCAATGGGAAAAAAAATTGTACGAAGGAAAAAGAGCACAATTATCAACATTTTTGAAAGAAAATTAAACGTCAAAGAGATGTTGCCTCGTTAAAATCTTGTTAGGTAAACCACATGGGACAAAACCTGAAACGAAGGAAAAAGAGTACAACTTTTGACGATTTATGGATGCTAACTCAACTATATGAGTATTACATAAAAACAAGCATCAAAATAATAACTCTAGTCTATCTAAAAGACGAGTTTAAGCTAGCATAATTCCAACTGCAGATTTAAGAAAGAAAATTAGAATTATGTTGCTAAAGCGTGGATTTTTGTGTTTTTAAGGACTCTTCGAGAGACCTATAATGTTGAAATCATCAACTAATTAATCCGGATTTTTGGTTTTGCACCAAATTTCTAAAAACACATAAAGGATTGTTAATTTTGTTAATTTTTATGTAAGCAAATAAGGTGGCTTCCTAAATGTAATTTGAATCCTCCAAGGATTAAAAATTTAATATATTCTCGACCACATTTCTTGTGTGAATGCAATATGAGCCCTTCAAAGACCACCACGCCAAGTGCATTGTATAAAGAGAACAATTAATAAATCAATCTCGGGGTCTTGAAATAAATAAGACCCTAAAATCGTTTTTACAAACGAACAAATTTCTCGTATAATGATGCATTATGACTACGCCAACCAATAATTAATAGGCTTGGCATGTTTAAGGTGTTAAGTTTTGGATCCAAAATTTCGTCAATCGATAAATTAATCTAACATGATTTGGATTATATGCCAACCAATCACATATGTCGATATTCCTCTGCAGAGGGGTTAACAACCACCATCTTTAATTATTTCAGTAGTTATTGTAAATGAATATTCGACAATATTAACTAACTACGATCCTACACAATTCTCAAGTGTATGCATATCTTGAAAAAATCACATAATTGCTGGTACCAGCGCCCACGGGCATTATAATCTCCTTATCTTCCAGTGAGGAGATATGAATAATGAGAATGTGGATCTTGTTTTGATAGACTCAATTGGAGCACTATCTGCAGCCTCTTACAAAATGCTACAAAGTTCATAGATGTGACTGGATTTGCCTTTCCAAGAGGCATAAGCTTATTAAAAGCAGAATGAAATTTTTCACGCCTTATTTGAGATGGCAGCCATTTTCAATTTGATTATGATGGGGAGAAATATAACTTTTAAAGTTAATGAACGCCGACTTCTAGTTGTGCATAGTCTCCCCCTGATTGTGGCAGAAATATTTTCATCATATATACGAAAGAAAACTTCGTAAAGTATTGTCCGATCAATTCGAGACATATACTCATTATGGAATATGTCTATCGACATGAAAAAATTGTTGCTTGATATACTATTATATTGGACAATTGATACGTTTGGAACCCGAAATTATTTGGTACAAAAGCATGTAAAATATGTAAATCTCCAAAAATAAAAAAATAAAAAATGACGATCTTACGGGCCCGAATAAATAATCATTCACCTTAGAATAAAATTATGGACACTATATATCATCAATATAAATTAATTTCAAGACCAATATAGTCACTGCAAGGGCTAATGATTTTGGCTAACAAGCCGGGTGCGCACCCTATGATCTTTAGTGTCCAATTCCAACTACAAGTGGAACTATTTCAAATTTTGGAGAATATTAAGATGAAAAAATAAAATAAAGATTGCTCAATCCCTAGGGAATGCAACAATTCTTAGTTTCATCGGTGTTTGCAATTTCGAATACCATAATAACAATATCTCATTCTGAAATCGATAGAGAAAAGCAATTTCAATTGGCTTATATGATTCTTTTTAAGAAAACAAAGAAATCTTGTTGTTACCAACTTTGAAAAAAAATCCATTATGTGGCTGAGATATTCACTCTATTTTTGCAAAAATTTAGAAAAATATGTCAATCTTATGGAAACGGCATAGAAAACTAGCACCAATTAGTTTATACGATTTATTAAAAACTCGTATCGACAAAATTAAAAATATTGTCTTTTTAGTAATCGCAAAGGAAAAATCCACTTTCGTGGTTGATGTATCGTTTCTTGTAAATAAATAGAAACCATATACATGATCCTTGTCTAGCCGACAAGGATACAAAATTTAATTGGCCGTAGGTTTTTCAACCATGCATGTGATTAAATACCGTAAAGATAGCTAAATCACGATGACGCCAATTTTTGGTGATTAGTTTCATTAGAGGTATATAAACCGTACACCATCCTTCGATGGTTTTTTTTTTTTCTCTCTATGAAAATATAAGAGAAGAAAGGACTAAAATTGATCACGGGAATCCTTTAAAGAAGAGATCATGTCACTTTAGGGTTAGTTAATGGATTTCAGTGTTGCACCGAGAAAAAAAAAATCCAGAATAAACACAAGCTATTCTCGTTGTGGGTGCAAAGATATATAAAATCCTATTGGAAAAAAATACCCAGGATACATTATACACCGATAAAAATATACTTATTTAACATTGACGGGTGGGGAAGTACAGATTGATTGATCCACCACTGTCAATCAATCAATAAGATATATAAAATCCTATTGATCCACCACGTTTTACTTTAACAAACTTATAAAACGTGGTATGTCCATGCCCAGAATGAAACAAACAATTGTTAGTAACAGTTGATGACAAACTTTGAAAGAAGAGAATATTGTAGACTAATCCTCTCTCCCCTCCTCCCCACTTCTCCTTCCCCTTCTAACCCAAATAGCGGTTTTCATGGCGATTAACGCATTCAGAGAGTAAAGTCAGGACCTCCTGGGGTGATAGTTAGATCAAGGGCTAGGGATTATGCATCTGAGGAAACTGATAGAAAGCATAGGGGTTTGCAGGGTACAATAAGCTTTTCTCTCTTCTTGTTTTTCGGGTTAAACCAAATGTTTGTTTGATTCATGTTTAGATGAGGCTTTACATCTTTGTTCTATGACATGATTATAACATGATTTAGTTTTCTCTTAGTATTTTGAAGGTTTAATCTTTGTATTGCCTCAAATCTGATTTAGATCTAATAGGGATTGTATGCTTTTCTTTTGCCTTTGATGCTTCTTTTCCTAGTTGATACATGATCTTCCTCATCTAGTCTTTCTATATCTCTCTATCTTGTTCTCTTTTTGCTGGGAAAAAAAAGGGAGTCAGAAAAGTGGTTCAAATGGTGTGTGTTAAAACCGGGTTTGTTAAAATGGAATTTCTAAAATGGGTTCTGGTTAAATGATGGAGAAAATGAAAATCTTCTTTGAGTTTGGTTCTTATTAGGGTTTGTGTATTTATTTCGAAGATTCTTAGCTTATTTGTGCTTCATGTGAACTTGTTTTTTTTTCTCCTTTATCTTTCTTCTTCCTGTGATTGACTGGGTTCTGTGAAAATGGGGGTTTGAAATGGAAACTAAAAGGTGTTTTTTTAAAATGTGAGACTCCTAAAATGGAGCCTCAAAATGGGGTTTTCTGTATGTGCAGGAAATTGCAATTTTATAATTGTTTTGATATCCAATTTATTGAATATGTGTTCAAGTTGTGTTCTTACGTGCTGATTATTGTTTGTGAGGGTGTTTATTCTTAATCCTATGGCACTTGTCCTTAGTAGGCTTGGGTCTTCTTCTGTCTCTGATATAGGTTTCTTAGTTTTGTTAACCCTTCATATGTTTTTACCTTGACGTCTCTTCCTTAATTTTCAGTCTTCTCTTTAGTTTTCTGTTAGAGTAAGAGTCCTTGTCTTCTTTTAATTGAGTTCCCTATAACTCTCCCCTATTTGCATCTTGTATTGAGGTTGGTCTGGAATTCTTTGTGGCATTTTAGCATGATATATTGATGTCTGTTCTGAATGTTTGGTATCTTTTATCTTCGATCCTCTGCTCCTTTCTTCTTTTTTGAAAAGTTTCTAAATGGCTCTCTCCTTTGAATTCCTTGAAATGGTTTGAACCCTTTTTCCATTATTGTCCAGCTATGTGCTTGTTTAAAATCCGTTATGAATTCCTATCATGTTTGTTGGAATTTGTGTCTATTTGCCCGCTGAATAACTTTCAAAATGAAGAAAATATCCTCAGTTCCCATCCCTAGCCCCTCTGATCTGGCAAAGCCCCCAGGTAAGTCCATCCAAACCTCCCTGTTTTACGTTATATTCACTTTGCTGTTAGTTTTTCTTTTTATGTAGCTTGTTTGGTTCTGTTAGCTTTCTTTGCCAAGGTCTGACTTTGATCTCAAGAGGAGCTCATTTCAGTTTGGTCCGTTCTAGTTCCTTTCAGCAGGACAACTTCTCTTTCCCCGCCAGAGGCGCAACTCGGTTTGGCTATGCAGGGGCCTGTTTCTTACTCTTGTCTTTCCTATCTTTTCTCCTGATTTTTTCAGCTTCTCCTTCTTTTCTTATGGATTCATTTCAAGTTCACTAGCATGATTTACTTTTAACTCTAGGTTTATGACCTTTGGCTATTCATGTGCTACTTTTTCAACTTCCCTTTCTTCTTAGTTAGTTATTATTTCACTATAAGTTGCCTTTCTTCCTGGTTGGCTTGAGTAGCTAGGCTAATAGGGTCTATGCCTTTTTAGTCTAAAATTCAGGATTAATTTTCGTCTTTTGGTTGGTCCTTTGGCTAGGCTATTTGTATTTCTTTGTTTTTTCCCTTTCTTGCTTCCGGTCTCTAGATAGTAAACTAGGCTTTTATTAGTGATCATCTTATACAGTTTTTTATTTCTTTATTTTTTGTCTTTAGCTTTTGATTATCTACCTTAATTTTGCTTTCCTGTTCACATGCTTGGTGCCTGTTTTGCTTTTAATTACCATCTTTCAAGTAGTACATTATTAGCTTTTCCACATAGTATGTACGTTGTTTGTTTAAGGTCATTGTGTAACTTAATCTTCATTTGTGCTTCCTCTTTGAATAGGAATATGAAGGCTCCTAGGAAACAACATGATGTTGAAATCAATACTGGCTATGTTAAACTGGCTTCTTCTTTCAGTAGATTAAGCTTAAAGGCTGGTGATCCTAATGGTGGCGTTTTTTCGAAGATGCAACCTCAAAACTCACCAAATGAATCCTCGATTTTGGCAATGCACCCGCCATCCGCAATCAACAGCAGGACCCCCCTTTCTTGGATACGTCGTTGTGACACTTCTACCACTCATGAGGTGACTAGAAGGGCGCATGAACCCATCTTGATAGTACTATCGCGAGCTGAGGAGCTCATCTTCCACAACTTGTTTGCGGAGTACACACTTCCAGTATTAGAAGACTTCTCATTGGACATCGAAGGAGGACTGAATTTTCTTAGTTCACTGAAGATCTACTATTGCTTAGATTATGTTAAGACTTTTTCGATTATTGTTTTTACTTTCGGACTTATCGTGTTGTACTCTTTCCTTCGTCAAGGTTTTCTCCTACGGGTTTTCCTTGTCAAGGTTTTAATGAGGCAACACTTGCGTGTCCAACATAGGATCTATCTAGGGATCTTGGTGGTTTTTATCTTTTGGTTCTGTTTTGTACTTCACTTCCTTGTAAAAACTTTTAATTGAGTACTTAAGTTTTCTTATCAAAAAAAAAAAAAACTTTGAAAGAATAAAACAAAAAGAACAAACTGTAACTATCTATTCAAAACGCCTTTTGTTTGACGGCTGTTATATTTCGTCTCCGAGATCCATAAAAGCCTTTTTCTGCACTTTTATGTAGATTGGAGATCATATACAAACTCCTTCCAAATAGTTTGCCCACCACAAACCTATAATAAAGCCGAAAAAATAAATAAACTTGATTAGAATCATTTTAATAAGTTAAAAAGAAAAATCAAGCCAAAGAGAAGGTTAGATATAGATGTAGTTAATCTTCTTTGTTTCCATTGCTAGAGCAAACGTGCGTGATAACGTCTTGTAAAAGGAGAAGGAGACAAAAAATAGGGAGAAGAAAAGAGAGAAATTTCTTATTATTGTGTATCATAGACAAACACTAGAGCCTCTATTTATAGGGATAGACAAATCCTAATCTTAGATACAAGGGCATCTTAGTAACTAAACATTAGTTTATAACAAAAGCATAATTTTATTAATTTTGGGTTTGAGAAATATTTTGTTTCAGAAAATGGGTCCGCGCATGAAGTCTTACGCCTGTGGGTTTCACGGTGAGAAAAAACTCAAAAATGGGTTTGGTTGTAGTTTTCACATTTAAAAATCGGAGGTAGGACTAATACACAAAGAAGCATAAGTCGGGAGCAGAAGTCATTTTGCTACACACAAAGTTGACTTTTTTGCTTCTAGAAGTCATTTTGAAATTGTGTACCCAAACTAGCTTCTGATTTTTTTGCTTCCAGAAGTCGAAAAGCAACTTCTATGTGTATATCCAAAAACCTATAAGAAAAAACAAAAACTATTTGTATATCCAAAAACCTATAAGAAAAAACAAGAAAGTTCAAAATCATTTTTGCTCAATACTGTTGTTACGTATTTCACTAAACAAAAAATCTCAATAGACTAAATTTTCTATAATCAATCGTCCTTTTAAAAAAAAAAATCAAAATTTTGAGGTGAGAGTTTAACTTTAGTTGGGAGGTTTTGACCAAAAGTTGAGGTTTTTCGTTTTCTCATCTTTCGTATTTTTCCTTTCGATTCCAGCTTTTTTGACATTTATTTAGGTGATTTTCAATTTCAAACACCGAATCTTGGTAATCTTCGATAATTGGCATTTGATTAAATTAGGTGTCTTTTAAGCGTTAATTTCTTGAGAAAAAAATAAAAAATGGTTGATCTTATATTTTGAAAAATGGTGTTTCAGACAAAGCTAGGGTTTCGTTTATAAAGATTATTTCAGGAAGATCAAATTCATTTACGCCAATCAATTTATATATCGTTCATACATCTTATACGAATGGTAAAATTACCCATCGGTGATACTTCCTAATGATTTTTTGAATGAATGGAAATTCAGTTTCAGAAATTAAAACTCAGTGGTGCTAATAAATGCTTAAGATATCAATGAAAATGGTTCCTCTACCAATAAGCTTGATAATGATGCTGATAAGGTTCATATATAGAAAAGTAAATCGTAGATAATGGGATCATAATTTCTTCGAATTTATGATTGGGAAGCTAACTTCAAGCCTGAGTAGTTTGGGCGAAGTTACCAGATTTGAGTATAGAATATTAGAAGAAGGAAGGAAACTGTTCTCTCTCTTGAAAAAGCCTTAGGAAAGCCTGTTAGGGTTGATGATACCACTGTAAACAAATTTGGATCTATGCCAGTGTTTTACTAGAGATTAGTTATGCTAAGGCTATTCCAGGCAAGATATAGTTGAAACAAAGTTTGGAGGGTTTTATCAGAGTCCGGAAATTCCAAAGGGAACTTTGTAGTCATTGTAAGATTATAAGACATGTAGTTTTTAAGTATCAATTTATAAAGAGGGAGATACATCAGAATCAGATTGACGCTACAAACATCAACACTAAAAAAAGAAAATAAGAGGATCAGAAATAATATAAGGCTAAGGAATGTGTAGCTGGTGCAAAATGTGATGATGTTAGTTCTTGTGGTATAGAGTTGAAAAAGGCTTCTTTAGTGCAAATTTGGTGGTGGATGGTAAATCTGATAGGTTTTGTTGGATACTGAGTTCTTGTGTGCCTGGTATAATTATGGAGGTAACTGATATTATGTTGTCTAGATCTGCTGGAAACAAATTTTAGTTTCTTCAAGAAATTTAAGATGATGGTTCTTGTTCTGATATGAACTCCAATAGTTTGAATATTCTAGATACCAGTAAGTTGCTTAAGATAGTTAAATATAACCAGTTTATTAGTAATTTCATTTTTGTAGTTCATGGTAATGGTAATATTTTTCCAAGAAAATGGTGAGTTCTGGAAAACAAAATGTTGGTAAAGTGAAAATGTCAACGGATAAAGAAATTGTTACTTTTCATGAATTCTAATTTGTTTCACTAGAAAACAACTTTAGAAAAGATTATGTAAAACTGTAAACGGTATTGGAGTTTCATCTTCTTCCCAACCTCATAAATATATATTTAAAAAAAAATGTCAGAGGATTGAAAAGATTTAAAGCCAAAGAAAAATTTAAATCCTTAGTCAATTAGAATAATCTTGTTCTGGTTTGGATCGATGAGCTTAAGATTCAAGTTAGTTTTGTTTCAAGTAATGATGAAATTAGACGTTCAAATATGAATCATATGGTCATTTATAATTCTTGTGATGATAGAAGAATTATAAATTCTTGTTGTTTTGGAATTGATCAATAGATATTCCTTTGTTAGTTTCTAAGTACTAGTCAATGCTCCACAGTTGATGTTGGTAGGGTGCTGGTAACTAGCGTCTCATGCATACATTTTAATTGTAAACATAAAAACTTTATGGGATGAGTGGATTCATATAAATATTCTGAATAAACCTTGGTTAGTTATTGGGAATATTAAGACTTATTTGGCGGTTATAACACAAGATAAAATAATAGATACTGAGACCGAAACAGAGAAGAAAATGATCGTGGAAGAAAAACATCGATAATAAGGAAGGAGGCGGCCGCTTTGTTTCAAGAGTAAAAGTGGTTAGGGATTGATATTGAGGATAGGTAATTATGCCACATTTTTTTGACTTGTTCAATAGCTATTCACTGACGTAGTGGCCCTTGATGGGTTTCTTGAATGTCGACCTATAGTTTTAAAGTTCAAAAGATAAGGTCACTTTAAAGGATAGTTCTCAATACTAGGGCAGTTTAGCATAACCTTGTATTAATAAAACAATATTGATGAAGAACGATCCTTAATACCTGGGCATTTAAGCATAATCTTATATTAATAAAATAACATTAATGAGATTGATTTGGAGAATTTAAAATTCTAATGAGGAATGCGTCAAGTTTATTGTGGCTAAATTATAAAGATAAAAAGGAGAATTGGATTCAGTATTATATTAAAAAGTCTCCAATATGGCCTAGATTGAGCCTGGTAATGCATGGTTTGGATATTGATACTAGTTGACTAGTGTGAAAACATGGGAGTACCAAAATACATCACCAACTTTTTCTTAGGCTACCTGTATGGACAAAACCTAAATATAATTCTGAGAGTTCAACTTAATGAATTTCAATCGAGGAATAATATTCAGAGTTATATATCTTTCTCTCAAAATCAGAAAGTTTACAAAGACAAGTCTATGAACCTAATTTGCATGTGAGAGTACTTGGACGATTCCAAAGATCAATATCCAAGAATCAATCAAGTCGTATCCAACAGATAAGGATGGATGTATCTATTTTGATCGATTAGCGTACAACCTGTGATATTTCAATTATAAAGATAAACAATATAATGCGGAAAAAGAAATAAAATAGACACCAGAAATTTTGTTAACGAGGAAACTGCAAATGCAGAAAAACCCTAGGACCTAGTTCAGATTGACCACCAAACTGTATTAAGCTGCTACAGACACTAGCCTACTACCAATTAACTTCAGACTGGAATGTAGTTGAGACCGAATTAAACCCTCACAACAATTCAGTTACAGTCGCGTTCCTTACGCCTCCTGATTCCCAGCAGGACTCCGCGCAATTGATTCCCTTAGCTGACGTCCTTTACAACCTAAGAGTTGCTTTAACTCAATTGAAGACTTTAAACCAATCTTCCTCCCACAGATAAGCCTATATGTGTGATTTCCTTTTTGATCGTATATCAAGGTGAGACTGGAAATCGATAGTAATAGACAAAGTCTAGATAACCTCAAAATCCGGACTTATGCTTCCCGAAGAGAAACCTAAATTACTATTCACCTCAAAAGTGTTAAACTTGTGGAATCAACAAAGTCTGAGACGAAGAGAACTTTGATGATTTCTATCTATCTTGATTGATGGAGCAAGCTCAATAATCAATCAAGATCAGGATACTCGAACTGTTAAGATAAAAGATAGCTGGACCTGGCTTCACGAATCCATATGAAGTCTTTTGGTCGCTAAACCCTAAAAGGGTTTTAGGAAGAGGACAACTCTACTTTACAACTAGGACACACAAAGGTAGTGTCGGGATTCAAAAATCCTAGTTATTTGAGGTTCCCCTTTTATAGACTTTCAAAGCATAGGTTTCTTTAGGTTTAAGCTAAGATAGCTTTGGAACCAAGCAAATAATATCCACCGTTAGATGAATCTTTGAATCTGATTAAACATAACAAGATATGCACTCTGGTTAGGATGGACCGTAACCGAACCGTGTACAACGTTCATGAATGGTTAGTCGAACTAGCCAACTGAACCATAAGCTTGAGCATTTTCATATAAAACTTAAGACTTTAATCTTGAGTCACAATCATGTGATCAAATATGTCTATAGTGTTTTTAGAGATTGTTCAAATGCTAATTATCTCACATAAATAATTTTACGTGCATTTGAAATTATTCGACAGGGTAAGTACGTGTACTTAAACCTTGTTCGTGAACATATTTTTCAAGGTACGTATACCGGGTATGTGTACTATTAAGAAAAAATAGAGTTCCGGAATATACATAACTTTTCTAATATGCGTACCGCGTATGAATACCACACCGGTTCCAAAACCGACAGTTCTTTTTCAGTATGCGTACTGGTTTGCGTACCATTTCAGGTTCACGAGTTCACAGACTTTTTAAGGTATGCATACTGGTATGCGTACCAAAAAGTTGTTGTTGACATATAGCTACTCCGGTACGACAATTGGGTTATGTACTACGGTTCCGGACCTATAATAGTTCTCCAAGTTTGTAAGACTGGTAAGCATATTGTCATGTATCCGAAATTACAATAGTTCTATATCATGCTTTTTACAAATGTAGGCCTGTTTTTTTTGTGGTTTATAAAACTAAGCCTCTTTTTTTATTTCTTACAAATCTAAGTCTTATTTGACCAAAATCGATGGATGGAAAGTTAGGACCGTTAAGTGGAAGTAATAAGACTTATTAGTCCTTTGAATCGCTGATTTAATTCTTTCTCATCACCACTACTCAAGCCATTTGCAGTTTAGTTAAATTTTCATTTGCAATTACAGACTTATTCTTCTCAAGCCATTCACTTCCTGCACAACCAATTTCCTGTAGCTTCCTGACTTTACTCCTCAAGCAACTCAGTGCGGCAACAACTTCAAAATTTCCTTATAACACATCAAACATAACTCCACAGACTCCATTGTTCACAATAGCATGGGTACTAACACACTTCTTATTATCTGTTGGCTTCAACTGGAGTTGTACCTAGCAATTTCTCATACAGACTCATCATTGTCTCATTCCATTGCAGTTTCAAGACTGAGCTCATAACCTCAAACCCTGCATTTCTGTTAATACATCCATACCCAAATTCCTGCAATTATGACATACCACCTATTCCATCTGCAACTTTAATTTTAGCTTCAAACACAACTCAACAGCACTATCTTCTAAAGTAGCATCAACAATCATCACATCAACCATTCAACACAAAAACCCAAAAATTCCTACTCTGTATCCATGGATAGAGCAGCGTCAAATAGAAGGGACGTGGCTGAATGCTACAAGACCTGACCTGTGGTTTAGGATTTTTGTCAAATGGTTGTTGTGCACACTCTGATGGTGTTTTTATCCGCTAAGGAAACACCTTTTGTAGCCTTCCAATTCCCTGCAAATTCAAGTCAGATATAGGCCCACCATTTTTAATTCATTCAAACTCTATATCATCATCAATCTTCACTACTTAGAACTCGAAAACATCCATTGTCAATCTTCACCGTTTACTGCCATTACCAACAACAACAACATACTTTCTTTCACTGAATTCCTTGATGAAATCTTCACTAAATCTTCTCATAACTTGATGTACAATTGAATCCAGCAAGAACCCAACTCATAATTCATCACAAAATCTTCAAAAAATAACTCTTTCATTACGACCATTCAGCAATAAATTCAATGGAAGCAATGCTTGTTTCTTCCCTGTATTCTTTCAAAGATAACTCTGTCTAGACTCGCACAAAAATCTTACCCAAACCAGTGAATAACTCGGACCCGAACTCCATGCCTTCGATTTAGAATAACCTGAGAGGATAAGAGAAGAAGAAAGAAACAATCAGATCGTCAAATTTCGTTGAGATTCTTATCTCAGATTCTTATCTCTGTATCCGCCACGTGGTGACCATTACTATGTTCTTTGGAAATAAAAGCCATTGGGAATCACCGAGATTTCCAGATCTTAGATTAAAGTCGCAACATCCGTTGTCTTCATCACACGCACGAAGAGGACATTTCGTAATGTCTACACCTACACGAGATCTCGTTGTATGGAATTTTGATGAGATATTGACAAGTCAACACGAAATATTGCTGAGATAAAAGATTTGGATGGAATCCGTTCAATTGGCTAAGATTTGTAAGAAATAAAAAAAATAGGCTTAAATTTGAAAACGACCTACCAAAACAGACCTATTTCTGTATATATTCCTTTTATATGTCTCTCTAAATCAATTCGAAACATTCCCAAATAACATCAACGACACTTATCATTGTTCCAGGCTATTTTCGAATGACAATCTTGAATAATAATTTAGATTACAAACAATAAATTGTCGTTAACCGAAATTCATCAAGTATGAACAAATGTTTATTAAGCTTAGTCATACATATTTCGAGAACTGATTACCAAGATAAACTTGACTCTAAGTTCTTGATATGCTTACTATAGTCTAATTAGTTATGGGACAACGACTCATAGATAGAGAAATGAATATAACTTGAGAAATAGGTGGTTCGGTCTTCACTTTCCTTTTGTTGAAGAAGTTCTCCAAAAGCTTCAGTTGATCTTCGACTTCAAACGGCAGAACGCAGTGATGTCCGATTCTCAACTACATCTTCTATCCTAATCTGAAACTTAACTAATTGTAGACTAGAAATCAGGATATAGTTTTGACAACTAAATTTGACAACAAGCTTGAGATAGCAGCACTTGTGAGTTCGACCGAGCAATGCTCTAATATAGTGGTAAATAACTTCTTCGTCTGAATTGGTATTTGGACTAAAGATCGTGCTCTTATAGATTCACTTGATTCTGATGATTTTGTTAGTTCTCATTTAGATAGAAGTAAATGATTTGATTGTAGACAACCAGTGACAGGTTCCTTTTGAATTGTTTGCATTTTTCTCTATTGGTGCGGATAAAATGATTTAGATTACTAACCATTCTGGTGCAATCATTGTTTTACATGTTGTGAACAGAACTAAAAAAAAAAACGTACACTGATCAAATATATAGTCTAATTTGGAAAAACTACATTCAACCATCAACTTCTAGCAAAATTTAGAGAATTATAAGGGGAACTACTATGAAAAGCTACAATCCAGGAATTTCACGCTTGCTTCTAAATGTTATCTTTCCAAGAGCAAGTCTATGTGAGATAAATTTTTGATGGAGGCATGGAGGACAAATGAGATTCTTTCCTATTAATTGATTCCAACAAATTCTGTTTCCATATATATAAAGAAGAAACATATGTTGTGGTATTGTGCTTATGTGAAATTATTTATGGATGTCGCTTAGAGGTTTATTTTTGTTCCTTAATCCTCAAACTCTACCAAGATAAAGAGTTGGGTGGTACAAGAGATTTGGTTATGGGTCTTTTGATAAAATACATTTATTTGATAATCTCTTTTCATAAATACTACTTTTTTTCTTCATAATTATTAAAATACATCCAGTTTTATTTTTCCATCCCGTTTTTTCTTCTTCAATAAAACGGTTAACGACTGTTAAGTATCCAGTTGTCATTAAATCGGGTCAAATTGACTGAGTTTACTAGGCTAAAAATTGTCTACAAAATCCCATACTGGTTAAAATTGGGTCGAGTCGAACTGAGTGATCTACTTGGTTAAATCATTAAATCGTGCAACAGAAAACCTGTGTGAAAAATCAGAGAAAAAAATAAGAAGATGAATATACAAATTGAAATTATTAAACGTAATTGCAAAGCAACAAAAATTTCCTATGTTGAATTATTCTTTATTATCTTGCTCAAAACACATAATAAACTAAGTGAATATTAGTTCTTCGTTTTGAAGAAATTAAAAGAAAAATGAATGATTAGATTAATAAGCAGTTGATTTCTGACCACAACTTCATTGAATCTTCCAATGTTATAGATTCTTTTAGAGAGTCTTCCACCTGCTGCATATTTCCATTACAATAGCGATATGGGTTGGAGTTAAAATAACCTATAAGGGCATAAAAATCAAAAATTTGATTCGAATATATAAAATTTTCAAAATCAGAATAATTAAAAGTTAAATTAAATTCACCTCCTTGAATCTGATAATATTTAAATGCTGAAGAGATCTATGATTTATAGCCTCTCTTGATATATTTTCATCAATCTGAAATCCAGAAAATCTAAAATTCGTTCAACAAAAGAAAAATACTCAAAATCCCTAATTTTCTTCAAAATTAGGGTTTACAGATCTTACCTCAGATTTATATTTGCTTTTTTTGCTTCTTTGTTTTTGTCTTCATCGCGTCTTTATTTCTTCTTATTATCAGTAACAAATCCTAAAATGTTTCCCTAAACCGATTTTTAGAAAGACAAAAATAAAGAGAGGAAGGAAATTAAACAAAACGAAGCCATATTTTCTTCCCAACACTTTTGTTTCCACCTAAGGGTACATCGGTAATTCTAATATTTAGAAATAACCTTAACCGTTGATTAAAAAAGAAATAATATACGGTTAGATCGGGTGATGGTGGGCCTTAACGACATGGTGAATGATGGGTGTATTTATCAATAATGAAAAAAAATATAACTGGTGTATATTTGTAAACAAATTATCAATTGGGTGTATTTTTTCAAAATTCCCTTTGGTCAGAAAATGTTTTTAGTACTATTGTATATATTTTGTTTATAATAATAAGGTTTTCTTTGAAAAGATCATTCAAATGTTTAAAAGTTCTAAATTGAGAATTATGAATATGACTTATGACCATGAGGTCAGACTAAAGGGTGATATGTTGAATAATTGTTGTGATTTGAATGTTTTAAAAAATTTCATATATCCAGTAGAATGGTGTATGATAAGTATGGTTGAATGCTTTTTAGGATGCCTTGTGAATATTTTGTTATGTTTTGCTGTGATGTAGCCTCTAAAGGCAATTCTGGTTTATTCGATTATGGGTTTGTTGGAAGAGATCATACTGGTGGCTGAAGCTAGTGGGTTGGGGGCGGATCCTATGTACATTAAATAATTGATTGCAATTATTAGAGTTGTTGATTGAGTTGTGGATAGTATATGATACAAGGAGATTATTCAGTTAGACTCTAAATCGCAAGCTTTTATGGCTAGTACAATTCTTTGGATTCTCTGGGCTAGATGAATTATTGTTTGAAATAGATTCAAAAAATTCATTTCATATATTATTTTAGAGAAACTAACTTCTTTGGTGATAAATTACCCAAGAAGTGTTCGTCTATAAGGAGTGGTCATACTATTCTTTTTAATCTAGACCTAGTTTGATAGCTTGTATAGTTTTCCAAATGAACTTTGTTTGCCTTTCTTGGCAGTTTTGGTTGTAAAGTGGAATAATTTTGGTGTTTGGTTTGCTTAAATATAGATAGATACTAGTAAATATATACCATAACACAGTTATACAAGTTCTTAACGATATAAAGTGAAACAAATTTGACTTAAGTCGCGTTGTGCTTGACCTATGATGATAAACGACTCGTCTTACCGTGACTCATATCTTCCAAAATTTCCCAGTTTATGTGTCCAATTGAAATTTAATTCATCACCAGCATCAAATTAAAAATCCATTAAATTATGACTGGAAACTCCTGAGAAACGTAACAATCCACAAATCTGTGATGGTCCATAAGATGGACCAAAAAGTTCCACTACGGTGGTATAAGCCTCCACATATCAATCAAGTCCATAGAAAACTTCTCAAATTTGAAAGGGTCCCAGGAGAGTAACACATTTTATCGTTCGATGTCCAGATATGGATATGATATATAAATTTTATTTAGAAAATCCATTAAGTGTTTCAATTACCGATAAACATAGGGGGAATTCATATTTTAGTGCATAAGAATATTAAAGGTTTTCCCTATTTGACACCCATGCTTTTCCTATTTGCCACTCACATAAATTACCATCCTCGTTTATCATATTTACCACCCACATAAGTTTTAAAATATCATAAATACTACCTCTTGACTTTTTGTTTACACCCAATAATAAAACCACCCCAATAAATAAAAAAGGAAAAAGAACCTTAAGTTAGAAAAAATATTTTATCCTTCTACATACCGCTCACCGACCACCTACTTCTGTTTTGTCTCTACAAAACAACCATCACCTCCGAATCTTCATGTTTGACAAAAGAAAAATACTGGAAAGAAAGTTCAAAATTCAATCTTCATATGTTGGACGATTACTACGACTATTATTGATAATCGTGATTCAGACGACTACGATTCTCCAGTTCAAATATGCAACCTGATTCAAATTGGATATATACTTCCAAATTCATTAACATATTAAGTACTTCTCAATTAACATATAAATAAAAAAAAAACTAAATAATTTTATTGGTTTTGATATATTTACACCAAATTTGTTGATTGTTAATCAACGTAATCTTATGATGTTCGATTGATCTAAGGTTTGGGTCTTTTACCCTAGATTTTCATCAGTGGAATCTTCCATAACAATGGTTTACAGATTATTGTTTGATTAATTCGTTTACTTCTCGATTTAAATGACTGAAGCTTTAACCTGGGTTAATAATTTTTAATTGGTAGTTGATAAAAATTTAGATTAATGAAGATGAAGAGAAATAGTTTTTAAATGAAATGGGAGATTAAAGAAGAAGAAGAAGAAGAAGAAGAAGAAGAAGAATAATAATAATAAGAAAATCTCTTTCTTCCGTCCCCTCCTCTAGCGATTAGGTTTAGGAGAAAAATAGAACCCAAACGGCGCAGTTCCCTTTTTGCTCAGATCTGCTCGTTTTTGAGCGGATCTGAGCAGAATTCTTCCCTTTAATTTGCGTATCTTCTTGGTCTTAGTTAGATTTTATAGTTTCTTAGGATTTATTTAAGTTTTTTCATTATGTTTCTCTTTGCTTTTCAGCAAGGTTTATGCCCTTCAATGGTGCTTCTTATCCGCCCTCTATAATGGTGTTTTTTTTTTTTTTTTTTTGCTTTCAGAGCAATTCTTTTTCAGTTTAATGGTTGGGTTTGGTTAGGGTTTTTGGATTTTCAATTTACAGGCGAAGAAATCCGGCGTCTGTAAGATTTATCTCCAAGGACAACAATATGGGCTTATCAGTATTCTGATATAAGAGTACTTCTTGTTGTAGAAGACAATAACAATCAAACAAAATGGTTGGTTTATGTGCCGGAAACCATTCCTTCTCTGATTCAATCGGTTCTGTTCTCATACATGTATTTGATCTACACTGATGTTCCTTCTCTTTCGCTTGTTGGAGCCTTTGACCTTGGTCTCTTACTGTATGTTTCTTTCTAGTTTTTTGATGTTCTTGATGATGTAACCCTAATTTTCCATTCATGAAATGAATTCTATGTTATCAAAAAAATAAAATAAATAAAATAAATGTAGACAAATTTATAGGTGGTAAATAGGAAAAAGTGAAACTAAAAACTATAATTACTTTTAAGATAGTAAGGCAGGTAGCAAATAGAAAAAGTGTGGGTGACAAATAGGCGAAATCATATTAAAATGGAGTATATGCACGGTCTACCGGTTGATTGTAGATGCTAACTTGCGAACCCCGATTGTATATGCTAACTTGCGAACCCCATAATAGAAAAAGTCTACAAACACCTACGTACATGGAATGTTTAAACATCTACAATGACTGTGCCATAGAAGACTGCACCCACACCCATCCCCCCTCGGGTTAGCCAAGTTGAGTCAGCGGATTGGAAAACAAACGCTCAGTCCTAAAACAAAAACATTCTCGCTGGGAAAAATGCAAGGAAAACAAAAATCATTTCCGCACATGGTCAAACACTGACTCAAACTTAAAATTCAAATACCTTACTCGAGAAAAAAGTCAAACTAAGACGGCCAAAGTCAAAGGCGATTTGAGAGCGATTTTCAGGTTATGGTTTCTCCGTTTCTTCGACGCATCTCCTCTGGTGAGATGCAGTCTTCTTCTTCGGCATCAAATCCTCTAGTGGTCTCCTCCATCCCCCTAAAGGTTTCTCGTTTGGAGGGATCTAAAGATGATATGCAGCTGGGAATCAAACTTAAGATCCTGTGTTTCCCCCAGGATTTGAAAACGTTCCTTCTTTTGGTTCTTTAGCTTCAAAAGCTGCGTGGTCTTCTTTCTTTGATCAACAAAAGGAGCCGGTTATTTTTGCGAATATGGAATTTTATTCATACTCTGTTATTGATGGTAAGAAAGCTATGGATATTCCATATGAAGTTTTTGATGAAGATATTCGACTATGTGAAGATAAGGTTATTGGAGCCTTTGTGGGAGGAAGATTACCTTTTAATTGGGTCCGCAATGCTTTCAATCGAGCTTGGCAGCCTAAAGGTAACATTCAAATGACAATTCATGGTGAGGGCATGTTTATCTTTGATTTTAATTGTCCTGAAGATAGAGTCCATGCTCTAGAGATGGGTTCTATGTTTATTTCTAATAGATTATTCATTATCAAACCTTGGTCTAGAACAGTAGAACAAGAAATTGCTGAATTGAAATCAATCCCAGTATGGATGAATTTTAGAAATGTTCCACTGTTCATGTGGAATAAGAAGGGGCTGAGTATAATAGCTAGCTTTTTAGGAAAACTTCTAATGATGGACACACAAACCTTGAACAAGACTAGAATGAGTTATGCAAGAATATGTGTTGAAGTAGATGTCACTTGTGAATTCCCTGATTCCTTCACATTTACTCTTGGAGGAAATGATAAAGTTGAGATTAAAATGGAGTATTCATGGAAACCTCCAAAATGTACTGAGTGTGCAGTGTTTGGTCATTGTTCTTTAAACTGCCCAAAGCATGTTAAATCTTCAACAAAAGTAGTACAAAAATGGGTGCAGAAAAAAACTACTACAAATGTTGATCAGGAAGGGTGGATTACAAAATCCAAGACTGGGGTACAAACCAATGACATGGTTATTGAAGTCATAGATAAGGAAGTTTCACAGATAGCAATGGATACTGATCCTATAGTCTCAGAACAAGAATAACAGTATTACAGGAGATAAGTGTCAGAAAAGATACCAATGTTAATGAATTTATTGCTTCTAATCCTTTTTTCATTTTGGTTAAGTGTATGGAGAATTCTCAGGAGTTACCAGCTGAGCATAATAAAGAAAACTTCCAAGCTTTGATAAAAGCAGCTTAGATAAAATCAAAAGAACTATAAGCTCCTAGTTCTGGTTCAAGAGCACATTTTTAGAGAAGGGAAGGTTTATTACCACCAGCAATCAATCTATTTCCTAAGATTGCAGACTTGAAGAAGTCTGCTAGAGGTACCATCTCTATACCTAAATTAAAATGGATTTCAACATGGGATGTTGGAACATCAGAGGTCTTAATGATCCTCTGAAACAGTTAGAAGTTAAAAAATTAATAAGAACTAATAAACTTTCCATCATTGGTATTGTGTAAACTCATGTCCATATTTCTAATAAAGCTAGAATAAGAAATTTCATCAATCCTTCATGGTGTTTCTTAGATAATGATAGTGTTAACAGTATTGGGAGAATTTGGGTAGCTTGGGATCCTGAGGTTGTTCAAGTTAGTTTGATAAGCTCTTCCCCACAAGCTATTTTCTTAGATATTTCTTTCTCTTCCATGTTGAATTTTGTGTTTATGGAGATAATTACTATGTTACCAGAAACTCTTTATGGGACTCTATCTCTGCCTTTGCTTCTTTTAATGTTAGACCCTGGATCTTATTGGGTGATTTCAACTCTATACTTTATCCTTCTGAAAAAGTGGGTGGTGCTCCAGTTTCTTCTCTACACTATCAGGATTTCTCTAGGTATGTTCAGGCCTCTCAACTTTTGGATCTGCTTTATTCTGGTTGTTACTATACTTGGTCTAATTGTCATCATGATGGTACTATTATTAGATCTAAATTGGATAGAGTGATGGCTAATATGGTGTGGATTCAGCAATTTCAACTATCTAAAGCAGAGTTTCTCTTACCTGGTATTTTTGATCATTCTTCAAGTATTGTTTCTGTTTTTGAAAAGAGAAAGCACGGCCCTTCACCATTTAGATTTTTTAACTTTCTCTCTGAGGATAAAGATTTTATGGAGGTGGTTAAAAATGGCTGGAATATCACTGATATAGGTAACCCCATGATAATTTTTGTTACTAAATTAAAAAGTGTGAAACATGAACTCATTCTGTGGAAAAAGTTTTAGATTCAAGAACATCTCTGAACAAGTTATTAATGCTAAAGAGAGAATGGATTCTGCTCAACTGTTGCTTCAATCTCATCCACTTGACTATAATTTAGCTAGAAGAGAAAGATTGTATATAGCTGAATATGTGAAATTGGCTAAATATGAAGAATCGGCAGCTAAACAACAATCTAGAATTAAATGGCTAGATTTGGGTGATTCAAATACCTATTTCTTTCATAATTCTCTTAAAGAAAGAAGATCAAAGAAATAACATCTTATCCTTATATAGTAGAGAGAATGTCAAATTGGTGGAGGATACAGAGATTGCTAATGAATGTATTTCTTTTTACTCTGAATTGTTTGGAACTGACTTATCTGAAGAGAACTCTTATATTTCCTTTAATCTAAGTTTTGATGCCTGTGTTCAACAAGATGATGTTGCTGATCTTATCAAGCCTGTCACCAGAGAAGAAGTGGTTAATGCTTTACACTCCATTGGCTCAAGCAAAGCCCCTGGCCCAGATGGATTTTCTAGTCACTTTTTCAAGGCTTCATGGAGTACTGTGGGAGATGAGTTAGTTGTTGCTGTTCAAAACTTCTTTAATAAATCTAAACTTTTAAAATAAGTAAATAGTACCTTCATCACTCTGATTGCTAAGAAGAAAAACCCTTCTTTTGTTTCTGATTACATACCCATTTCTTGTTGTAATGTTACTTATAAGTGCATTACCAAGATAATATCTTTAAGAATGAAGAAAATCCTGGGAGGACTCATTAGCCAGAATCAATCGGCATTTATCTCAGGAAGATCAATTCAAGACAACATCATGGTGGCTCATGAACTGGTTAGAAATTATCACAGATCAAAAGGTTCTCCCAGATGTTCTCTTAAAATAGATCTTAAAAAAGCCTATGATACAGTCAAGTGGGATGCAATTTTTTATATGCTAAAACAGCTTGGTTTCCCAGACAATTTCATTAACTGGATTCAGTTGTGCATCACTTCATCTAAATTCTCTATAATTATCAATGGATCCCCTTATGGTTTCTTTGGTGCCAAGAGAGGACTGAGGCAAGGATGCCCAATTTCTCCTTACTTGTTTGTTCTTGCAATGGAAATGCTAAGTGTTACCCTCCTTCAGTAGGTCAAGATTCAACAATTTGGGTTTCATCCAAGATGTAAGTTGACCAGCTTAACCCATCTGTGCTTTGCTGATGATGTAATGATTTTCTTTAATGGCTCTGCTGCTGCAGCCTCTAGCCTAAAAGAAGCTTTGGATGAATTTAGTAATAACACTGGCCTTGAAATAAACAATCAAAAGACTTCTCTGTTCTATTCAGCTGTGGATGATACAACTTTGCAACATATTGTTCAGATCTTGAATTGTTCAGTAGGGGAGCTGCCAGTTAGATATCTTGGAGTCCCACTTTTATCTACTAAGCTCTCTTACAAGGATTGTTTACCTCTTCTTGAGAGAGTTGATAAGAGAATATACTCATGGAAGTCCAGCTTTCTTGCTTATCCTAGCAGAGCATTACTTATCAAAGATGTTTTATGTGGAATGCTTTTCTCATGGTTCTCATGCTTTGTTCTACCAAAGAGAGCTATCAAGGAACTTAACACTAAATTTAAATGATTCTTATGGAATGGTGCTGAGTTAAAAAAGGGTTATAATCCAATCAGATGGACTTTTACTTGTCACCCATATGAAGAAGGTGGATTGGGAATCAGGGACCTTGAAAACACTAATATTGCAGCTAATCTAAGGCACATCTGGGACCTAGTTTCAGGGAAAAATACTATTTGGACTTCTTAGGTCAAAAGTAACCTAATAAAGAACAAAGATTTTTGGGCTATGAACATACCTCAAGACTCTTCTTGGTGCCGGAGAAGAATCTTGGACCACAGGGAGATTGCTAAGAAGCATATTGGAGTTCTTTTAGGGAATGGAGAAGCTACAAATTTCCTACATGAAAATTGGCACTCAAAAGGGATAATAACAAATTGGGTAGCTCCTCATATCCTTGATACCATTGGGGCAACAGATGCTTCCAAGGTAGCTGATTTTCTTTCTACTAATGGCTGGGTTTTCCCTGATTTCATGGAAGAGGACGTTCAAGAAATAGTTGCAGAAATTTCCCTAACTGATTACAACTTATCTGAATGTGATCAAATCTTCTGGAAGTCTAGTTCCTCAGGTAAGTTTTGCATGAAAGCAACTTATACAGCTATTTTTGATCAGTTACCTAAGCCTATATGGAAAAAATTAGTATGGTTTAAGAAGCATATCCCTAGACACTCTTTCATCACTTGGCTTGCTTTTCTTAAAATACTTAAAACTAGAAGTAAGTTACTCAAGCGGGGTGTGGTGTCAGATGCATTTGTGTTTTCTGTGGTTATGCCCTGGAATCTGAAAATCACTTGTTCCATGATTGCACTTTCTCTTCTGGTATTTGGAGGGGGATTCTGATAAAAATGTGCATTATTAGGGAACCAACTAATAATTGGGATGATGAAATTAAGTGGTGTTCTCAGACTTTTACAGGACCAAGCAGTGTAGCTATGATTAAAAGACTTGTCTTGAACAGATTTGTGTACCATATTTGGAGAGAAAGGAACAATAGAATATTCAGAGCTCAATACAGTTCAGAAGATCATGTTAGCTTGCAGATTATTCAAGAAGTGAGATTTAATCTTTTGGCTACTTCTCATAAGGTGCATGATGATCAAAATGCTAGAAGCTTCATGGGAAGATGGAATATAAACTATGTTTTTGTGCCTCATGATATTATTCTATGCACTTGGATCTACCCAGAGGAAGATGAGGTAATGATTAACACTGATGGCTCAAGATCAGACCTAGCAGGAGGCTTTGGAGCCATTATCAGAGATCACAATACTGAGGTAATAGGAGCAACTACCGGAGAAAGTCCTGTGAATTCAGTTTTTGCCCATGAGTTACAGGGAGCTGAGCTTGGGCTTATATTGGCTATCCAGAAGCAGCAATTTAGAGTTCATCTTGTTGTTGACTCTATGGCTGTTTTTAATCTGTTAACTACCAAAGATCCTGATCCCTCTTTGAATGTAATTCAAATCTGGAGAAGAATAAAGAAGCTGAAAGAAAGGTTTGTAAAATGGAGGGTTACTTTTTGTTATAAAGAAACAAATAGAGCTGCAGATTTTCTAGCTGGTCTAAATTTGGGCAAGGCTTGGGTGGAAATCAGACATGATGAGTTCACAACAGATTTCAGGGAGATTTTTGCTGCTGACAAGGCTCAACAGGTCTACCAGAGAAGAAAGAAGAGAAGAAATTAGTGATGATTGTTTAGTGTTGTTTTCTTTGTTTTTCAGTTCCTGTGTTTTCTTTTTTGGGCTTCTAGCTCGCGGAATGTGTCAAAAAAAAAAAAAAACTGACTCAAACTTATTTAACGAAGAATCTAAAGAAAAACTAATCTAATCGGTTGAATATTTATTAACAGTAATTAGTTACTTGGATAAATATTATCTTTCGGAAAAAGAAAACACGAAATCAATGATTCATTCAATGTCCTTGGATTTTAAGAGGTTGGTTGGTTAATCACAAATTCAGCGTTTCCTCTGTATAAGCAGCGTATCAATGCAAATGATTGTTAACCTTGGTTTCTATCAAGAAAAAGAAAAAAGATCAAAGAGGAGGAAGAAGAGCTTGCTAGTCATCTGCGATGGGGCATTTTGATATGATGTCAAAGCAGCCAAAGCCGCTTGGAATATTTCGAACACTTGCGATAATTGTTGGATTCATGACAGCTTATGATTTTTATAGTCTCCATAAGCAGAGCTTTGAACTTAAAGTAAGTATTCATAATCAAAAATTTATCTTACCACCTTTTACTGATTTTTTTAGTAAATATTTTTTTTTCTTTCTTTTCTTTTGGATTTTTCTGAAATACCATAATGAACAAGAGTTGAAGATGCTTAGAGCACTACTAAGGCACAAGAGAGTACCAATGGAGTGGTATTGTGATGAGAAAGGGAAAGAAAGTCATCAACAGGTAGTACCTGAAAAGAAAGCGGAAGAAAATTAATAATTTGATGCAGAATTAGAATTTCTCAAACATTAAACCCGCAGTAATCTTATTTGTTGAACATTTTATTCTTATTTATTTTTATTTTAATGAGATTAAGAATAGATTGTTAGAGCAGTTCCTATGGACTCAACAAACTTGAAGTTTGTTGATTTTTCTCCCACTATGGACTCAACAAACATGAAAAATGGATGTACAAACCAACAAATTTGTTAGTCTGTTGAGTGAGATGGAACATGTAGCGCGCGCTTGATGTAAGGCCGGGCGAGCTTGGAACCAACGCTGGCGCTTGAGCCAAAAACGCTGGTGCTTGTCCTTGCAACGCCAGTTGTTACTTCACAAGCCAGAGTCTTTCTTTAAGGCGCCCCGTTTTTCATAGAAGCGCCAACGGCTGAATTTGGACGGCTGAAAACTCTTGTGATCTAACGTCTCTAATTTTTGAGTTCTATAAATACTCCTCATTTAAACTTTAAATTCACACATTCTACACATTTCTTCACTCTCAAATCATCTACAAAAATTCCTACCAGAGTTCGTGGTGTTAGATTCACTCCACAGGAGGATTTAGCTATTTGTAGAGCCTTTGTTTTTCACACACAAGATGTTGTCTTCAGTAATGTAGCCGAATCGACGTTGACTTTCTAGGAGAAAGTTTATAGAATGTTCACCGCTGAAACGGGGAACATTAATGGGCGTGATTCTCACTTATTGTCGCATCGTTTTAGTTCAATTAGTAGTCATGTATCGGAGTTCATCGCTTTACTAATGGAGAATCACAAAAATAGCTCAACGGTGAAGCCGAACATGAAGTGGAACCCAAAACTCTAGCGATGTGGGAATTATCTCACGGCGATCGTCCTTTCGACTTCCATGCTTGTTTCAACATTCTTAGGGTGCTCAACAAATGCGATCCCTACATCGCCCTAGGAATTCCACCACCCGCCGAGAATTGACGCCTATATAGTAGTTGTTTTAATCTAATGTATTTTTTTTTCATTCTCATGTATGGTGTGGTTGTTCAATGCAGTATGTTTTTATTTATGAAATTGATGGTGCAATGTTTAATCCAGGAAAAACTTAAATTACTTAGATATTGATGGTGCAAATGTGAATACATCCACATGTTTGGTTTTAGAAAATCGTAATAACACAAAATAAACAGCGAACTAAATAACATAATACCATAGTGAATCGATTTTTCCTTCAACTTCAATCAGCCCACTCCACCAAAAAACACCTAGGACATTCCCAGAAATTCTTTCCATATGTGACTTCTTCAGAAGAAGTCCGCAAATGCATAAAAGTCTTGCAACCGGGCTTTGAGCATCCACTGATTCTCTGTGGACAATGTTTGTATTTGTGATCTCCGTATCCACAATGCTTGTAGTGTAATAACTCCTTCTTCAATTTGTCTTTAAGTTTGAAGTTTTTGCAGAGTGTTGCAATCTTTTCTTCTTCTTCTTTTTTAATCTTCATAGCATCATCTAGCATATGTGGTTCCTCTGGACAATTGGGATCTTGACATTGCAAATACCTGAGCTTTTCCGGTTGTGATTCAATCACCATTCTGATGCGTGAACAACCTTCCCGCGGACACTTTGAATACATCCAAGGGCATTGCATAAGACCATGGTTATTCATGAAACATAATGGACAAACCTCTTTTGCTTCGACACATAATATTTGCTTCGCTTTGCCTTTTGAAAACATGGTGGATGTTGAGAAAGAAATCTGTTGGTTTGGTTGAGAATAAAACCTAGTGTTGTATTTATAACAAAAAAATAGGCGTTGGTAATTCAAACGGGAGGTTTTAGTGAAGTCACGCGGTTTTACTGCAAACGCCAACGACTAAATTTCCAACGGCTCGATTTTCTTTCTCGACCTATAAATTCCATTCTTCTCATCTCCAAAATCACATCTTCTTTTTTTTTTTTTTTTTTTCTAAAACTCTTAATCTCTCTCAATCTGCAGAATGTCTGTTAGAAATCGTGGTCCAAAGTTTACTGAAGAAGAGGATATAACTATATGCAAAGCATATTTTTTTCATAGGGTAATCACTGGTATGGGCTTTCAAGACGGTCCTTTTTGGGAGAACGTTTTTTCAATGTTCGTCTCACTGACGGGAAACCCAGGAAACCGAGATGCTCGTCGATTACATGCTCGTTTTCAATCTATTAGGCTTGCAGTCCAGCCATTTCTTTCCGTGGTAATGGAAATTGATCGAGAAAAGTTCATCGGTGCAACTGAAGAAGAAGTGATTTAAACAGCTCTTGATAATTGGGAGGAAGCTAACGGTAAACCTTTTCGTTACGAAGCATGTTTTAGAATTCTAAAATATGGTCCATCTCAAGCACATTTGTACTGCACTCGAATGCCGCTCCCGGTCTTTACAATGGAAGAAGATATTACCCTTGTTCGATGTTGGTTACATCGTATGATGAGACCAATGAACAGTGACTATTTCTAGGAAAGAGTATTGGGACATTTTGTAGCATCGCGGAACGAAACCATAAGAAACAGTATAAGCCTAGAACTAAGAATTGCATTCATCACTAAGGAAGTCAAACATTATACAGAAGTTTTGTGGATGGTTCACCGTAGCTATTCTGGATTATCCAACGAAGAACTGGTGAGTATCTTACCTTTGTCCTCACTGATCAACTGCATCATAAATATATGAACTTGTTGTTTGTCTGTTTTACAGAAAACCATCGCTCAGACCAAGTTTACTGAAGAAAGCGGAAGAGAGTTTAAGCATTTTGAATGCTATGAACTCTACAAAGAGAATATCACTGGATTTGATGTAGTTTGATGTTTTTGTTGTGGTTTATTGAAATGTAATTTGATGTTATTTGCAAGTTTAAATTGTAATAAATTTCGTTTAATCTGAAATGGAAATCTATTTTAAAATCTAAATATTTTCATTCATTTATATTACTGCCAATTCTTTTACAAGATATAAACTTAGACAATAATAAAAAGTGTTAAACAACTTCAATAAAAATCAAGTGCAAGTTTTGGCCTCCTGTTTATCTTCATTTGACGTATCTTCCATTCAACGCGCCCTTTGACAGTTTCACCTTTGTTTTTTGAATTTTTTGTTGTTAATTTTCAAAACTGGAGCTCTTCTTTGCCTTTTAGCGAAACATTTTCTTGGAGAAACTTCTAAAACTTGCACTTCCCTCTTACAATTTTCAATCTTTTTAAAACTCCCACATATTTGCACCAAATCTATTGTTCTTTCTGTTGTAGCTCCACCATTCAAAGAATGTACTTTGTTAACTTCAAACCCCTACAAAAGCAAAAGATGAACATTAGCACACCATACTGCTCAAACTTGGATGAAAACGCAAATAACTCATGCCATTCCATCTCAAATCAAGATTAGCTATATTTCTAGTTGGCACGATGAAATATAACGATCAAATAGGAACATGGAACATGAACGGTTGTTACGATCAACTAGGAGTATTTAGTATTATGATTGCAATGCAATTTTAGCATACAAAATGCAATGAAACATAGATATTTACCATCGACAGAAATGCAGATTAATACTACCCACCCATTGTGATGATTAACAGACACCATTTGAGGAAAGTCAATCATGGTAACCTTCTAGTCGTCATCATCTGGTATAAGAGTGATGCAACTTCAAAATGCCAGAAATGTATTGTTCTTTCTGTTGTAGCTCCACCATTCAGAGAATGTACTTTGTTAACTTCAAAACCCTACAAAAGCAAAAGATGAACATTAGCACACCATACTGCTCAAACTTGGATGAAAACGCAAATAACTCATGCCAACCCATCTCAAATCAAGATTAGCTATATTTCTAGTTGGCACGATGAAATATAACGATCAAATAGGAACATGGAACATGAACGGTTGTTACGATCAACCAGGAGTATTTAGTATTATGATTGTAATGCAATTTTAACATACAAAATGCAGTGAAACATAGATATTTGCCATCGACAGAAGCAGATTAATACTACCCACCCATTGTGATGATTAACAGACACCATTTTAGAAAAGTCAATCATGGTAACCTTCTAGTCGTCATCAATCTACCATTTACACAGGGTAAAAGCATTAACCAAGAGTGATGCAACTTCAGAATGCCAGACATACATGAAATAATCTACAAGGTCTGAACTACTTACCATTATGTTGAATTCATTAAAGTCACAACATACAAGTCCAACTTCATCCAAACAAATAACAAGACAATTAATCGTTTCAAACACAATGTCTGGATTCTGAATTTCTTTCACCTGCACACTGGGTAGGAAACAAAAAAAATCAGTTATGGTACAAGACATTTCAATTTGCATAAGGATCATCTTATAAAGATAGCAGATAGGAATTAGATCTGATATTCTTATATTGAAGCCAATCTTTGTTGTACAAGATTTTAAAGCGAAAGGAAACATCATGTGGTGGTCAAATATATACATAAAGTAAAGAACTTAATAGAGATTGTTGTCTTGCAGTGAATAAACTTGGACAAGTCCCATAATCACATATTGTCTATTAATATCCACAACATTTGGCACAAGAAACTATTCTTCTCAAAGTCTTAAATAAGCAGGCAAAGGCTTTATTTACATACCAATTCTGTCGATCACCAAATCAAGATTAGAAGGGAAAACAAACTGAGAAGCGAGTAAACCTTCATAATAGCAAACTCCTTGTGTGAAGAAAGTCATGACAAGTAAAGCCAGTTATAACTACTGCAGTGTTGTAAATAGTTACGCTTACCTTTGATTTCCCTGAAAGAGATTCTACCCAACCTATGCAGCTTCATTTCATTATTGTGCATCTTCTGTAGCCACCTCGTATATACCTTCACAAAAAACAAAAACTAATGGTGTGTCATGAAACTATTGAAAACACATCAATCAAACACTACTCTGTTCTAGCAACCAATTACATCCATGCAAGAGAACTTACTTGACTCCTTTCAAACAGAATACTGCTCCCTGGTCATCATACGTCTAATTGAACCTCATGGTGACTAGTATTACTAAGCTCAAGGGTTCACCATCTTCATATATAATAGACAAAGTTAAATGACTTAAGGCAGACATCGAGTGATGAGATATTGCATTTCATCAGAATAAATAAAAGGAGTTAGTACAATCCCTTCTGCATCCATTTGTTCTTTCCCTGCCGTTTCCTATTTTCCTGCACATCATAAACACATAACTGAATTTAAATCCCTAAATTAACATCATATCTTCATAAAACTGGAAACATATTTAAGCAACTAGAAGCACTTCTTCTTCTAGTAACCATGTTTTAAGAGTTCGAACTCAGATTCTAATAAATCATATACAGTCTAGCTGATCATTTGAGAGTAAACATTGAACCATTTCAAGTGAATTATAAACCAATACAGAACCTACAGTAGTTGCACACTAAGCAACAACAAAAACATTAGGTCTCCTTCGATGTTGTGAGGAACTTGCCATGACAGTTGAAAAAACATGTAATGTCTCCAAAGAATCATGATGCAACAAAAGCAAACTCTATAAATCTAAAACATTCTACACATCAAGTGAACTTAATACCATTTTTGAGCTTCATCAAGTTAAGGACATACAATTTAAAACAAATCCCTAACTGGAATTAGGATTACTACAAATAGAAACCCAAATTAAAAATCAAAACAAACCTGAATCTCTTGACTTTTGTCGGAAAGGAATCAAAAAATTCAGGTTGTCCTCCTTATGACAATGTCATAGCTTATCCTTAAGCAACATCAACAACAAAAAAAACCCAAATCAAATTAAAACCCTTTATTCAAAAACAGATTTAATCCTAGTTCATTGACATTAGCTTATCCTTATGACAGTTGACATTAGCTTATCCTTAACCCTTTATTAAAACCCCAGAAACTCAAATCTACGAAACTAATTTAAGAGTACCAACAAGATTTACTCGATCTTCAGCACTCAAAACTTCAATAAAACAAAACTAAATCAAGGTTTTCAGATACAAAAAATCAATCAAATTAAGTAAAGGGTTTTTGAGATTATTATTACCCGCAGTAAGAGAAGATTCAGTATTAGATTAAGGGGTTTTATTTCTTAAACTTAAATAAGAGATCTTCAAACCACTTTACTTGAGGAGTTCTGTTGAAGGTAAAAAGAGAAAATGAAACACCCTGCAAAAATGAGAGAAGATGAAGAGAAATTAGACCGTTAATAATACAAAAAGTCTATCAAATTTACCAAATAAGAACAATATTGATATTACCCTGATGATTTCAGGAGCAAAGAAACTAGAACTAGGGTAACAAAGTTTGCTATTAATTTCTGCTGATAGATGCGTTTTGATTTTGAGATACGGATTATGATGAAGCTATGATTGTGACAATGAGTTTCGATCTGTGATGTGAAGTGAGGTTCGTCTTTGATTTCTAATTAATGAGAAACAAATTGGATTTTTATTTCTTGGAGGACTTACTGAATTTGAGCATGAGAACGAAATGATAAGAAAGCTTGTTAAAATTGAACTGCTGATGGTGATGAAAGTAAAGAGTTAATGATTTTGGGGATGAAGAAGAATGGGATATTAATTACAGAAGAAGGGGATCTCGTTATGTGAAGGAGTTAAGATACTGAAGAGAGAAACGTGTTTATCTGGTATTAACGCTTGTGCTATAGAAACTAGTTTCTCCCCCAGTCGTTCTATTACTCGATAAAAGAGTCATGGTTTATTACAAAAATACCCCATTATAGAACGACTGTGGCAGAAGCAAATTTAATTTTTATCATGAAAACCACTGTGCCTCACAGCACATATAGTTACCACCAGTCTAAGGAAGTCGTTTTCTTAAAGCCCGGGAAGTGGTCAAAAACCCATTATTCACTAGTGTGACCGGTTGCACCTTGCTGCACATTATAGGCTATGACCGATTATACCACAATTCTCAACATAAGTTAAGATAGGTTCTACCTTGTCATCTAGTATTGGTCATCCAAAAGATATTCAACAAAGAACCAGACCAATACATTCATTGATTTCCTTTCGATTACGAAACAAGTTCGTATATGTACTTTCTCTAAACAAATGTTATAAAACATTGTTTCCTAGGATGAAATCAACACACATATCTTACATCAAGTAACTAAATACAAAGATTGTGTTGATGTCGTATTTACGAAGTTCCAAAAGATGAGCGTTTATACTTCGTAATTAAATAAATTGCTTGACACTTTGATCATAATGATATGACCAAGTCTAATCACTAGAGTATTACATATATAAAACTTCGTATGTTATGTTTTCAATATAATACGACTTGAAAGATACGTTAGGAACAGAAACAAGTCAAGTCAGTATTACTAACCTCAAGTGGAAGGATGATGTCTTCTTTGTAGTCGTTACGTCTTCTCATTCTTCAGGACTTCGGAGTAATACTTGTATGTCTCAACATTCCTAGTCTAACCTAAACGAAGTTGACTCTAGTATTTAATCAAGCGACTCTAGATGAGTTTTGATACTAAAATATGACAACCAAACTTGACATACCAACGCTTGGTGTGTTCAACCGAGCTATGCTCTAACAAAAGGCATTAATTATTATGTTGATCTTAAATTACTAACTACGTATAAGGTGAAAGATCGAAGCAGAATAATATCATGAACTTCTTTTCCCTAGCAACTCTATCAAATATAACTGCTCATGCATAAATGATGCTTGAATAATCGTTTTTGTTTTATATTTATTTCATAATTGTTCATGTTTTAAACTTCCATAAGTCTCTCTTGTTTGATTCTTATATTCGATCATAGCATGCCATTAGTCTTGGTTGTCTGGCTAACTAAGTTGAGTTTCACCTTTCTTGTATAAAATTCGTTTTTACCTATCATTTTGTTTTTTTTATAGAAATTCCGCTTTTCATCTTCTTTTTTCGAGAAAATTTCGTTTTTCATCACCTTACTTTTATGTGAAAATTTTGTATCAATCTTTTGTATGAAGATTTGGTTTTTCACCCTTGATATTTTTTGTGAAAAATCTTTCTTCACTTGGATTATTTCGTAAAAAAAAGTCGATTTTCACCATAATTTTTTGACCCTGTAATTTTTAGAGTGAAAACCCGTGTTTTTTTTCTTAAAATAATCATGCTTGAAAAATAAAAAATCGTAGATAAAATTGAGGATAGTTGACAAAAATAACGAGAGAGAAAAAAAGAGAGGAATAAATCACAGGAGTGTGGGTGAGAGAACAGAGAGAAGAAAATCTGGTAAGGGAAAGAGAAAAGAGAAAAATGGACTAAGAAAATTTAAAATTAAATAAAAAAAATTGTTTCTCTTTTCATGGAAGGTTCATGGAAGGTCTTAAAAGTAACTCCGGCTAATTATATATGGGTTTCTAATAGGTTTTACCTATTTGCCACCCATACTTTTCCTAATTGCCACCCACATTAATTGCCACCCCTAATAGTCCTATTTACCACCCAAATACATTTTAAGATATCTTAAATACCACATTTGCATATTTTGACTTTATCCTTTGCCCGTCTCACATCTAGAAACCCTAACACCTGTATTCCTCACCATTATCATCTCATTCTTACAAAATCGACGTCTCCTTTAATCCCATTTTTCGTTCCCTTCTAAGTTGCTGTTTATTTTCTTCTTTGGGTGCAAGCTGCTGATCTTTTTAATCATGTTCATATAATGACGAATAAAAATTCAAAACATAGAAATTTGTAGTTCGTTTATATATGTCCACTGAATTTAAAAAACAGTCGCTAGTCGTCAAAATCTGGACGACGTGTTTCGATTATATGACCTAAAACCAATTTCATCGATAAACCGATTACTTCCATAATTTATTAGTACAACTGTTGCCACGGTGGGAGGGAAGACCGAAGAAGAATCTAAAGATGGGGTTTGTTTCCGACTACTTCCATCCTGTTTCAAAAAAAGTGATATTTTCGCCCCGTTTCAGAAAAAGTGAGCGAAAGTATCACTTTTTCTAAAACGGATTGAAAGTATCATTTTTATTGAAATGGAGTGAAAGTATCACTTTTCCAGCAACAGAAAATTAGTCGATCCATAAACCAAAATATGGTTGCATGATGTGTTATGCATCATTTGTGGTGGTTTGCATAATGGCTATGCATTCAATTTTCGAGAATTGTGCCTAAAGTGAAAGTATCACTTTTCTTGAAACGAAGGGAGTACATCGTTTTATTAGTTGCAACGAAAAAGTAGTTGATGCATAAACCAAAATATGGCTACATAAAGTATATGTATCCTTTGTGGTTTGCATAATGAATATACATTTAATTTTCTAAAATTGTGCCTAAAATGATAAATATTTCCGAATTCTTCCTAAAAACTCTAAATTTGATATTGTTGTTTGTATTCATTGCGAAGATTTTTTTATAAGCTTTCCAACGATATAAAATTTATAAAATTCCAAGGTACGGATTTCTAGACATGTTATTTTATTTTTTTTGAAGCGTGCATTTTATTAGTAGAAGGTTAGGTTACAATTTGACGTGGGTATGTGGTACCCACTGAGTCAAGATTCAGAATTTGACTAATGAAAGACAGGATTGCCTGGTCCCATATTTTGGTCGATAAAATTCCGGTTTGACTTCCATCTGCCGCATGATTGGCCAGACCATCTGCTGCCTGATTTCCTTCCCTGTAGTTGTGTTGAATAGCAGTCTGTGGGATCTGTTGGAGTCTAGTATTTATTTCATCAATCATCCCTGAGATGTGCCAGGGGGGGGGGGGGGGGGGAGTAGGGGATATGATGAAGCGCAGAAGGTTCTCTGAGTCTGTCTCAAAGAGAACTTTTGTCCTTTGCCTTTCTGTTGCTGTTCTTGAAGCCAAAAGCAGCGCCCAAGTTTCTGCTGTTAAGGCAGTTGTAATTCCTAAAGGTTGAGCTAGAGCCAATATAGTCAGTGCGTTGGAATCCCTGCAGACGAAACCTGTTCCCGCAAAACCCGGGTGACCTCTTGCAGTCCCATCTGTGTTAATCTTAATCCAATTCATGTTCGGAGTGGACCATCCTACGGATATGGTTGATATCCTTTTGGCGCTTCTTGGGTGGTTAAGTATCGGTGTATCTCCTGGTAGAATCGGCGGTAAGGAATCTAATGTCGCGGAGAATTCTTGTTGTAGTTTTTGAGCCCAGGCTAAGATTTCTTCTGATGTTGTTTGCTTTTGGCGGTATACTAGTTCATTCCTAGCCAACCATAAGGTCTAGAAAAGAAAGCATAAAGATGAGATAACAGATGTTGGTGCTGATTGTTGTAGGATTTGGGAAATGGTTGTATGAGGTGTTAAGGTAAAAGTGTGGGGATAGTTGGAGTTTGGTGTGGTTGAGAATTGAGTGAACAACATGTTCCAAGATGTAGTCGCCGTTGGGCAGTGAATTAGAAGGTGACTTGCTAATTCCGGACCAGTGTTGCATCTGGGGCAAATGTCAGAGTTGGTCAAATGGATGTGATGTAAGAGAGCGAAGGTTGGTAGACCTTCATTGATTGCTTTCCACAAGAAAAGCTGAATTTTTGGTGGACACGGTAAAGTCCGCAAGAATTTGGTAGGTGGGTGATGTAAATTTTTAAGTTGTAGTGAAAGTAGTGGTGAAAAGGTTCGATGCTCGAACTTGTGAAGGATTCTTTTAGACTCAAATTAACTAAAATAAAATTGTATCAAATTATAAAAAAGACACCGAGACTTTGGATTCCACCATTGACCAATTATTTGATAAATTCTAATCAATATTCATGCAATATTTTTCTTTAAGTTGACTCTAATATTTGCCTCTAATTTGGTTCTTGAAGTAATAATTGTAAGCACGAAGCATGAAACATCAAAAGTATTAAAACCAAGCATGTCCCATCAAAACACTTCACAACTACTCAATAAAAACCAATTTTTCTTTTAAGTTCTATGCAAAAAATCATGTAAAATAATTGCAATAAATAATTAAAATAGAACTATACCAATTTTCATGGAACAATGGCTTCCTCCGTCGCCTTGGCTAAGGGGTTTAGCTCCTCATATTAATCGTGTTCTCAAAATACATCTTTGGTGTTTAAAAGTTGATTACAAGAGAGAAAAGGGTATACTGTAGTCGCTGAAAGTCTAATACAGCGGATGGAATCGTTGCTGAAGAGCTTCGGTGACTGCAGGATGATGCGACCGTAAATCGTTGTCACTGAAAATAAGTCTGCCTCTGCAACTTTCTTTTTCCGCTGTTCTGTGTTCTTCGTCTTCTCCGATACAGTTTGCACCAGCAGAAACGTGTTTTCTTCCAATGATTTTTCTAGCTTCTCTAAGGCTCTAAACTTCCCCTAACTTCTTCCTTTCCTTCCTAGGACCCTAACCAACCCTTTTATACATAGTAGAGCAAAGAAAATTCGAGAATAAACTTGGTTTTTTCCTCCACAGCACGTTACGTTATTTCCCTTTTGATTTCTGTTTCACGCGTACTCAGTCGTCCAAACTCCTCCCTTGATAGAAACAAGTCTCTAATAAGAGTTTCCTTCCTCTTCTTCACGTAAATTTCCAAAAAATAAACCAAGAAACTTCCCAAAAATAGAACGTGATATTTTAACCATTTTTCGCTTCCAATTCGAGTTCTATCCACTTTGGATCCATTCCAACACCCTTACCTCGCCTGTTAGGTCCATAGGAACAAACCCAATCAAATTCAGCCCTTTAATCTCCCTAAAAATCGATCAAAAATCCATCAAAATATCGTCTGTGAAAAAAAACGAATTCCCGCCAAAATTCTGTTTTTGAAAACGTGAAGAAATGTGACCTCCCCCTATCCAGTCCCGGTCTGTACTTAGCAGCTGCTTGGAAATGGGTTACCCCTTATCCAAAATGAGAGTCCGAATAGCAAATGTCCTCCCAGGAGCCTTCAACAACTTTTCGAGCCAATTTTGCCGCAAAAGCCTATTCCTCCAAAAACACCTACAAAGGGGTAAAATACCAAAATTAGTACAGAAATGGGTACTAACAGTATACACAAAAGAGATGAAAATAGACACATAAATGCGTCTATCAGTGGGAGGGGGGTATGAGTTGTTTGACCATGGGTTAGACATTTGTATCTCGAAGAGGTAGTGTATTTTCCAGATTTTGAGTGTGGCCAAATAATTTTATCCTGGGGGCTATTTTGGGGAAGATGGATGTTTATGATTTTTTGGGCTATAAGATTGGGAAGGGTGCTTAATTTTTCTTGGTTCCAGTTATGAGAGATTGGATCAATGATATCAGCTACCATTCGGCTTGGGTAACATTGTGTTGGGTCTAGATTTGGTGAGTGTGGAATCCAATTGGTTTCTATTGGTGTTGATAATCCATTTACAATGCGATGAAATATCAAATGTTGCACGGTAGGGACAATTGATGCAAGTTGTCTCCATTGAGGACTAGAGGAGGAAGGTATGAAATCAATGCGTTGTAGAATTGGTTGCTGACCAAGATACTTTTCACTGAAGAGACTTCCACAGATGGAGTTAGGTTGTTCATGTAAATTCCAGATTCTTTTCATAAGAAGAGCCTTATTATGATCACTGCGTTTCCTTATGCCCAATCCTCCTTCAGATATTGGTTTTGTTATGGTATCCCAGCCTATAGGGTGAAGCGTTTTAGTTGATGAGTCATGTCCCCAGAGAAAATTCCTGGTGATACGATCTATTTGTTTGTGAACGTTGTTGGGTAAGTTTTGGGTTTGCATAAGGTGATTTGAGGTGGGAGTTAGGGAGGTTTTGATGAGCACGACTCTTCCAGCTTGAGTTAGGCATTTTTTCATCCATCCTTTGGATTTTCGGGCTAGTCTTTGTAGGAGGGGTGAAAAGATGTGATTGGATGCTCTTCCTTGTTTGAAATTAACTCCTAGATAGGTTAAAGGTTTTTCTGTTGCCGACATGTCGAAGAATTGATGGAAAGCATTTACCTTGATCGGGTCCAGTCTTGGATGGTGAATGATTACTGTTTTGGATGTATTAATTACCTGGCCTGCTGAAGAGCCATAAGAATGAAGCAGGTTCTTAAGTTGAAGGTTACTTTGATCCGAGGCTTTATATGTGATTAGGAAATCATCAGCATACATTAAATGAATAATGGGTGGTGGTTTTTTTATATGTTAAGTCCTCGAACGAACTTTTGGCTTTTGAAGGTTTCCTAAATTTGTAGATAGGATTTCAGCACATATGATAAAAATATAGGAAGATAGCGGGTCTCCTTGTCTGATACCTCGGGTTGGGTTGATGTAACCATGAGGTGTACCATTTATGTTGATCGAATATGTAACAGTTATGACGCATAACATAATGTAATCTATAAAGGTTAATGGAAATCCAAGCTTGGTAAAAGCGGTTTTTATGAATCCCCAATCTAAGTTATCATACGCTTTTTGGATATCCAGTTTGAGGGCTATTTTTGGATCCTTGGTTAGGTTTGAGGTTCTGATATGATGGAAAAGTTCTCCAGCAATTGCTATGTTGTCGTGGATTGATCTTTGTGGTACAAAGGCACTTTGATAGGGGCTTACTAAGAAAGGGAGAAGGGGTCTAATTCGGTTTACTAGGATTTTATATATTTTTGCAATGATTTTATATGTGACGTTACATAGCCCTATGTGTCTGAACTGTGAAGGTTTTGATGGATGATCGACTTTAGGTATTAGGGTTATGTTTGTGTGATTCATGAGAGGATGTATATTAAGATTATTAAAAAAACTTGGAACCATTGCTATCAATTGGGAGTGAGTTGTCTCCCAGAAAACTTTGAAAAACTTGCTTGTGTAACCATCTGGACCAGGTGCACTCTCGGAATTTATGGAGAAGAGGGCTTGTTTGATTTCTGATATAGTTACCTCTTTCGTAAGTAGGTCTGATTGACTGGGAGTTAATCTTGGGTTGATATTTGTAAAAAGATCTTCATCTATCACTGTAGGTGGGGCCGTATATTGTTGAGAGTAGTGATCAAGAATGAGTTGAATAACGTCTTCTTTCTTGTTATGTTAAAGTTTGCTTTCCATTTATACCCCAAAAAATAGGATACATAAAGAGTTATAGTAATTGAACTAAAAGGGAAGGATAATTATGTCAAGTGAAAAAGACTAACCATGGACATCAAATCCAATCTTTTTTTATCAAATTGCACTTTTGTGTTAGGTTTCCATATACAAAAAAGTGGCCATAGAAGGGACTCCCTCCCTTCGGGCCCTCCGGTCGGTCGGCCCAATTAACACACCTAGTACTGTCCATTCACACATTGTCATTAATACGTTGCCCTAGATTTTAACACTGGAATCTTCCATAATACTAATAGTTTAGAGGTTATTCGCTAATTTCTTAATGAATTAAATGATATGAAAAAGGAAATAATTTATTTTGTTGATTTTCTATAATTAGGGTTAATAACTTTTTAGTGATTTGTTAATGGAAAAGGAGATTGACGAAGAAGAAGATAAATAAGAGTGACAATGGTTATGGTCAAATACAATTTGACTTTTATAGGTGATAATTAGGAAAAATTTAAATGAAAAATAAAATTAATTTAGAACTTCCGAGAAGGTGGCAAATAGGATAAGTATGGGTGGCAAATAGGTGAAACCTTCTAATACATGATCTTATTGATGGATTTCTCAGATAAAATCTATTTTTTTTTTGGGCAACAAAAAAGGTTTATGCCACTTCACACCTTCACCATTGTCATCCGCACTCAAAACGATTAAGACATACTTAACTAAAGGTATATCAACGTGAGTGTCCAGCAAATAATACCGAAAATCGCTTCATCATTTCGATGACCCTGTAATCTCCCAACGGAAGTGCTTGTATAAACATATAACGGGGACGCACTAAAGTCTCCATAAACTACACCAAAACTTTGATACACCAATAATAAGTTTTCCTCTTTGATAACTGCAACCAGACAACAAATAATGTACATACTCTCTTAGCTACGGCTACAACACAAGCTAGTATTCAATGCGCGTCTTTGCTATAGAATTTACTCAACGTACTCTGATCAACTAATTGCAGACTAGGAGATAAACAAATCAAAATTTTCATCACAGAAAATTCTAAATCTTTTTCAATTTTCGATGAGCATGTCTAGGAGTGAATTTGAATCAGTTAAGCTGAGTATTAAAACCAAGGAAACACTAATGAACACACAAAAACGAAATGAAGATGGAAATGCAAGAAACTTGACCTGTTGACCGGGAGGACTTGATATTCCAGCTCCTGACTGCTGACTCCATTACCAGCGATAGACCTACACTACCAAAGAAATCGGATATGTGTGTATTAAACTAATCATATGGACATGTGCCGCAAATAACTCCATGAAATTTATTTCTAGATTACAAATCTACCATTTATACGTAATACGTTCAAAGAGAGATTCTTGACAGAGATTTCATAGTCTCCTCTCGTGCACATACACTTTTTTTTATTTCTTGCTCACAAAATTCCGGGAAGGTTGTTAATTGGGATTACTATATTCCATGACCATGTCCCATGGAATTAAATATTGTAAAACAAAAAATTTCGGAATCTCCTATAAAATTTGGCAACTTGTTGTAGCACTGCAGCAGTATTGAGCTTTCGACTTTCGTCCAAACTGAGAACAGTTTTTTTTGGTTAATTAGCCATTAGATTTAGATTTAATTCCCCGGCCTATAAGACAAGCAAAATATTGGGAATGTTCTAATATCCTAGACTCTAAAGATACTGTTCTAATAACCAAATTTGGCTATCCTGCCCAACCACAAACTAATATCTACTACCCGGTGTTACTAATATGCCCTCTAAACTATTTTCCTCTCGGTACATCTTCTTCTCCGAGGAGCATAATTTTTTTTCTCATCGTCACCACCGTATAATATTTCTTCAATCAATTCAACTCAGATCTATCCATGCACAAACCAATTTTAACTCAAATACATCATCTGTATTTCTGCTCCTAGTTTATTCAGAATCATAACCATGTTTTATACCTAAATTTCTAAAAAAACCCAAATTTGGTAGTGCCAAATTGAAGAACAGAGGATTAGGAGAAAAAGAAAGTAAAGGAAGAAAGTGAAATTTCTTCTAGTTTGTGCTGATTGATCTTATGGTGTATGTACAATTAATATTGCTTCCACCTGCATATTATAAGGGTGGGTTCTACAACTTGTTTAAGAATCTGAGAACATCACCACTATTAGTTGTTGGAAGCTTGCAACAATAGAAGAAACGTCAGATGTATCAAATAATATATATAAAGAACTGTATCAAACAACTCTACCACTAACAACTTGATGAGGGAAGAATCACAGGTTCAAACAAAACGAGAAGATGAAGAAAAAGAAGACAGAATATCAACCGCTTCCTATGTGTGTTTAAAAGAGATTTTTCGAGTTGTATTTATAGGAAAATTAACTTGCAAATCAAGCTAGGTTTAGGTTTTCTTATAAAACGAGTTTTGTTTCTTGTATAACAATTAAACGCGTAAAAGGAATCCTCCCAAAAATAAAACTCTTAAAGGAAAAACTTGCAAAAACAAATTCTAGTAGACATAAGGCTTGGTGCGTGATATACGCGCATAACGCATGGGTTGGTCAATATATCCATATTCATATGGTTATATAGTGGAACTCCTTCTCTATTATACCCAATGTGGGACTAAAGAGAGATTCATTCACTCATAAAATGAGTAAGTATCCTTGGACCCATAGGTCACTAGATCAAACCACACCAAGACCAATTTTTTTTTATTAAAAACTCATTTTTCTTCAACAATCCCTCACATGAATGAAATCTCGGTAAAAACGAAAAATCAGATTACGGAAAATACCATTTAGGCAAAGGTGTCCATGAGGTCTTGAACCCTTACTTGGTGAGAAGTTACCGAAACTACTTGCTAGACAGTGAACAAAGTCTTGAACTGATAGCGTTTGGTGTAATTCGCAATAACATCCACACATGATATCCTCCAAGTGTTGCTAAGTTCGTGCCGTTTTGTCCATTTTGGCCCTGGACGTATCCTGTTTCTCAGAATGCTCTAGAGAATCGACTCCATTCTCATAGGAAGCGACCCACTTCCTCATTCAGATAGGTGAGTTCCATCAAGAGCGTTTACTGCTACACCCCACTTCAATCTTAAATTGAAACTATAGATGCACCTGAGTGCATAATGTATAATTCTGGCGGGAAATAGGTTTTGGCTGGTTGCACGTGAGTGCATAATGTATATTTTTTTGATTCTTATAGGAGAAATGTTTTGGCCAGGTTGCCCCTGGGTGCATAATGCATATTTGTATATGAAATAAATTTTGGCTAAGTTGCACCTGGGTGCATAATGCAGATTTTTGTAGGAAATTAATTTTGGCGAAGTTGCACGTAGGTGCATAATGCATATTTTTATAGAAAATAAATTTTGGCCAAATGCACCTGGGTGCATAATGTATCCTCGGCTTAATTTTTTTTTTAAAAATATCCGAATTTCATATCAACAATGGATCTTGTTTTGTAGAGATTTTCGAGCCCTTTCCAAAAATATAAATTTCATTAAAATTCGACTTATATTTCAGAAGTTAAAACATTTCTCGTGATTAAATTTAAATTGGAGAAATAAAATAAATAAGAGAAAGAAAATGATACGATAAAGAATAAAGTTTAAAGAAATGGTATATATGACTATATCTTTTTCGTGTCTTTTTCACTCAGACCCATATTTTACTTGTCCACTACTCCCATACTTTATGAGAAGGGACATACACAGAGACAGACAGATATATTTGACTTGATTGGCTTGATAGCAACAACACCATGAACTGCAGTTCTTTATTTACCAAAAAAAAAAAAAAAAAAAAAAAAAATTACTGCAGTTTTTTCTTTGTCTGATTTATTTGCACCTCAAGGTCGTCCAATTTAAAAATCAATGGACCCATTTCACGTCAATGCTTTAGAAAAGAGTCTTTCATGTGATTTTCTACCATTCTTCTTCTGATCATAAAGCTGAGTTTGTTTCCTTGTTTAGTCTTTTTTCTTCTTCTTGTTTTTTTGAACCAAAATCTAAAAGTCTCATTGAGGATAGAATGGTTGGCACTGTAATGCCTATTCAAAGTTACTGTATGTAGATATACATATCTTTCGGATGGTGGTGGGGGAATTCATTACTTGTTTTGCTTATACTCTACTCTACATTTTTAACACTATACATTCCTTATTCTTTATTTATTATTATTATTATTGCATAGATGAAATGCTAGTATAACTCGTTATTTTGATGTACACCATTGTAAGAAACTAGTTAGACTCATATTCAGCATTTCCTGCTCAAGGGTGATTATAGTCCAAGACTTGAAAACGAAATTCACCAAAAATTTACCTTTGAAGTCCATTTTATGACATAAGATGATTATAGTGTTCACTCACCTTTCACGAATGATTAGAGTGTTCAGGTAGCAGCCCGCATGAAAATGAGCGTGCTTCTTCTTACTCATGACCGGAAGTCAAAATCCTTCTCCACCATAATTCACCTTTGGATTCCATTTGTGACATGTGATGTGAATATACATTTTGTACGGGGGTGATGGTCAAATTGAGGTGGAAGTAAATATTTGAAAATGAAAATTTGGTCGCACTTTAATTTTAATTATCCTCCGGTTGTAACGTGCTTGAAAAATTTAATGCGGTATAAAAATAGGACCACAACCACATACCGCACTGATTATTCTAAGTTTTATGGCCGTACATTACAAACAACACCACCAACTATCCAACTAACTCTTTCCATTCAATCGGACAATCATCGAACTCTCAATCAACCACAATCGTACAGTCAATATCCCCATTCAAATTCTAATACGCCGAGCAACACTATATCATTACCCCAAACTAATATCTTTTCTAATTAGCAGCCATAATTTACTTGATAACACAAAGATTTACTAATTTTTTTTCTTAAATTAAACCCCCAAACATTGATTTTTAGTGCAAAAAGAAATTCCACGTTTTTTTTTTTGCTTTCTTTTTCTTTTTTCCTGTCTCTGTCACTGAATTTTATCTTTTTCTTATGTTTTTGAAAAATCTTTTTGGTGTGCTTTACTTACCGAAATATCTTGAGGATGATACTGCTATCAAAGAACTTATGGAAGAGACAGAGACGGGTAAGTTCATTGAAGCTGACCTAGAAGGAAAACCAGTGAGAGCAATAATGGAAATGTATTTAGACAAACCCTTTTCACCAGGAGTATTATTGAACATCACAAGACTTTGTTGGGTCCAATATGCCTATGAGTATCTCCCAAACCTCTGTTACAGATGTGGACTTATAGGTCATCTAGCAAAAAACTGCAGTAGTTTTAAGCTATGAACATGCTCTCCGAGATACTAGATTCCCAAAATTTCTTTACCATAAACTCAATGGTAGAATGCGAGCTCAAACTCCTAAACCTAAAAAGATGGGTTTTCTATCATCTTCATCCTCTAACCCTAGCCCTGGTAAAGGTTCTTTATCCTCACAACCTAGCTCAACTCATGTTAACAACCAGTACTTTTGCAGAGAACCTATCATGCAGGTTGAACAGGTAAAGGGAGAAAATGATCGATCCACTGCCGAGCCAACACATAAACCGAGCCACCATCACGAGAGCGAGTCAAGCCAGACTCCGATGCCATCTCAACTATCAACAATTATGCAACAACTAGGATTACACTGGACCCCAGTTTCACCAAACAAGCTGCAAAAGGGCTCCGACAATTCTTCTGCTACAAAAAGCTTGTCTGAGGCGGCCCAGTCAGAACATGCACCTGGAAAAGCTCCGTTGATAGCAGAACAGAATGACTCTGGCACACATGGCTCTAAGAATGTTTCTACTGACAAAGGAGTACTTTACAGCGGAAATGAAGGCACTGGCACCAAGTTCGATATTAGAAACACCTATGGAGGCACTATCCATTTTGGAGTACCTGTAAGGGAGGCCATTATCAGTAATGCTGGCAGAGCTCGACTATTCCCAACCTCATGCATTCCACCAACTTCTCCACATGCGGGCCCATCATCTTCTAAGAAATCTCAATCTTCAAACCTAACCCAACACCCTATTTTCACACCCACAACCACTCGACCAAATTCCCTTAAAAAAAAATTCAACCCAAACTACATTAAACTCATTCAAGCTATGCTAGAAGACCCTAATGCCCAAGTAAACATTATAGTGACCAACAGAGAAGGCGAACCTCATGTAAAAGTCACCCATAACCACTTCATACCACCAACCCCCGAACCACCAACCACTCTCAAAACCTACAAAAGAAAATCCACACACCCTAAACATTTCATCCCTCAACATCTTCACCTTCCACCTACACCTGAGTTCGCATCACCTCCACCAGCACCCAAAGACCGTAAGTACGTCTCTGTTGCTTCCCTCATTCCCAAATCTTCTAGACAGCTCCAACCACAGTTCGAGATCTCTACAAACAGAGTCAGGAAACCTAGATCAACTCGTTTCCTCCACCCAGATAACACAATCCACCCTCACCCACCTCCACAACCTTCATAATTTCCCTCACCCAACCAAACCAAACCGGGTTGGCACCTATATATGGATGAAAAGAATGATGCAGCTGAAGGACCAAAATACAAAGGAAAGCGAGTCGTTGGCAGGGACCAACGCTCGCCACAATCATGAATCATCTGGCTTGGAACTGTCAGGGTTTGAACAACACCTTGACAGTTCAAAAACTGCGTGAGTACTCGCGTAGTTTTCAACCTTCTTTACTCTTTTTGTCTGAAACTTTAGCTTCTAGTACTAAGATACATAATATTTGTTATCTGTTGAACTATCATGAATGTTTTGTTATTCCCTGTAATGGACGACAAGGTGGGTTATGTCTGATGTGGAAAGCCCATTTAAAAGTCCAAGTGTTATTAGCAAATCAAAATTGCATCCATGTTTCTGTTTTGTATGTGTCGTCCCCAATTACTTGACTCTTCACCGGAATCTATGCTCCTCCACACCGGCCAGCTAGGAAAGACTTTTGGAATAACTTTCATACCCTAATTCCACCCCACAACCTGCCGTGGCTTCTAATGGGAGATTTCAACGACATTATTAGTCAAGAGGAGAAAAAAGGAGGAGCACAAATTTGTTCAACTCAAACACAACACTTTCTCAACATGATCAATCGAATGGGGCTTATCGACTTGGGATTCCAAGGAAACCCTTTCACCCGGACTAACAAACAGACAGGAGATGCATTCATAATGGAACAACTAGATCGTGGAATGTGCAGCCAAGAATGGTTAACTTTAAACCAGGGCGCCATTATTCAACACCTGCCACGCATAGCCTCGGACCATGCTCCTATAATTCTAAGTCTACAAAAGATGAAATGTGCAACATCAACACCATTCCGAGTGGAACACATGTGGTTCTTACAGCCGTATTTCAAACAATTGGTAGACTATGCCTGGAACCTTGAGCACCATACAAACCAAAGTCAGAACTTCCTGTGCAAGCAACAATGTACGGCTACATCGTTAAAACAATGGGCGAAAGACGTGTTTGGGCATCTCTCATCCCTAATCAAGGCTGCTGAACTATCGGTCCAACGGGGACAACACCAATGCGCCATTACCAAAGGCCCATCGCTGTTCAGTTGGCTTAAAAAGGAACATGAAAATCGAAACACACACCTAGCTTTGTCATACTGCCTAGAAGTGTATTGGAAACAACAATCCCGTGTACTATGGCTGCAACAAGGAGATCTCAACACTACTTATTTCCACACTCAAGCTTCAATTCATAGACGGCGCAACCATATTCACCAGCTACAATCGGATCAAGGTACTTGGACACAATCTTGCCAACAGGTAGCTGACCTTATTATTGGTTTTTTTGATAAACAATACAGGGCACCCCCGACAACAATTGATTGGACTCTTTTCGAAGACTTCCAAACAAGATTATCAACAAACCAATGTAATAACTTGGTAGCTCCGGTCACTCACATGGAATTCGAAATAGCTCTCAAGTCCATTGGATCAGATCAAGCTCCAGGCCCTGATGGCTATACGGGTAAATTCTACAAAGAAATGTTTCATATCACTAGCTCAGACCTTTGGGAAATGATTGCTGAATTCTTTTCAAACCTCCACCTTCAATAGCCTATAAACCACACCTTCATCACCCTAATCCCCAAAAACCAAAACCCAACATCCCCGGCACATTTCAGACCAATCGGGCTTTGCAACGTGGCTTATAAGGTGATTGCAAAAATCTTGGTGAATAAATTAAGGCCTATCCTTCAATTCATTATCAGCCCGTTCCAGAGCGCCTTTATCCCTAATCGTGCAATTCATGATAGAATCTCCATTGCTGCGGAACTTTTTCATCACATTCGAACCTCATCTACCACAAAATATCCAAAGGTGGCTCTCAAATTGGACATTAAGAAAGCATATGACAGCCTGGATTGGGGGTTCATCCAAGCTACCTTATCCAAAATGGGATTCCCAACTCGGTTTGTTAACTACATCATGACCTGCATTACATCTGTCACTTATGCAATCAACATAAATGGCACACCACAGGGTCACATCAAGCCAACTAGAGGGTTACGGCAAGGTGACCCTCTTTCACCTTATATCTTCATTATATGTGCAGAGATACTCTCCACAAACCTAGCTAAACTGGAGATGCAAGGCAAATTACATAGATTAAGAATTTCCAAGAGAGGCCCACCGATCCTACATCTGATGTATGCAGATGGCTTGCTCATCACATGCATGGCTAAGCCGGAAACCTGCATTATACTCAAACAACTCCTTCACTCCTATTCAACTTCTGCAGAACAAGCCATAAACAGAGAGAAGTCAAGTCTAATACACCACCCAAAGCTGTGGCCTATAACCACTCAGGAATTGGAGTCAAACTTCCAAATTGCTCCGACCTCAGAACCTCCTAAATATTTAGGAGTCACATTCAAAAATTGAAGATACTCATCCCATATTCACGTGGACCTACTAGAGCGGTTACAAAGAAAATCCCAGGGATGGATCACAAAATGCGTGAACCAAGCAGGCAGGTTGGTTTTAATCAACACTTCTCTCCTACCAACTGCTAACCATATCATGCAGACTCAGATGTTACCAGAGTATGTTCACAAGAAGATGGATAGAATCACCAGAAACTTTTTTTGGGTGCACAATCACCAAACTCGAAAGATGCACCCAATCGGTTGGGACAAATTAACACGAACAAAAAAGGAGGGAGGTGTAGGCATCAGGTTGAGTAAACATCACAATCAGGCATTATTACTCAAAAGAGCTTGACAGTTGCAGTCAACCCGACAACCTATATGGAACAAGATGTGCGATGATAAATACCTACACAACTCAACATTCCTAGATCATCTGCAAACCTATCCAACACCACCATCGGCAAGCCCCTACTGGAAAAGCTTAAGTAACTTGGTTTCTATTTTGCAGGAGAACTGTTTTAAAATCATTGGCAATGGACAATCAACTTACATCCATGATAAATGGATTCCAAACCTTTCTTCTCCAATAGTGACAACTCTTCCACAGAATACACCAGTTGCTTTCCATATCAACTCTGAATCCAATTCATGGAACCATCAAATCATTTTTCAATCTTTCGATCAAAACACATCCCAAAAGATCATCAACATACACCTACCAAATCAACCCATTCCTGATCGGTATATTTGGCCATACTCAAAAACCGGAGAATACTCTGTAAAAACTGGATACACAATCATCACCAAAACCCAAACATCACCTTCAAACCTTCATACTTCAACATCCACAACCACAATCCATAACTCAAACCTTGTGGACTATAAATCCATCTGGGATTTACACTGTCCACCAAAACTCAGACTTTTCATGTGGAAAGTTAGCTTAGAAGGATTACCAACCTTCGACAAACTCCATCATATCAACCTCACCCTAACCAACCTATGTCCAGTATGTACCCTACACAGAGAAACCGAACAACATCTCCTATTTGAATGTGACCAAGCAACCCAATTATGGAATCTGATCATCACCCATTTACCAAGAAGCCCAAACCAAAACCAAAGCATAACCCAACAAAACCAAACACCACCCAAACCAAACAACATCTGGGAAATGATTGCACCAAACATCCTGACAGTAACCAAAACTATCTTCAGTTTTACGATTTGGCATCTGTGGCTGGAGCGCAATAATCAAGTCTACCAACGGAAAAAACGAACACCCAACCAACTAAAAAACATAATCCTGACTATGTTTACAGAATATCAATGGGCACAAAATCATCTCGCACCAATCTATCCAGGACAACAACCGCAAGCAGTCTCAAGAACACCACCAACGGTAACAACTATACAAATATGTTGGCAGCCACCAACGGAACAATGGATCAAAATAAACTCTGATGGGGCGGCACTAGGGAATCCGGGACCGGCAGGAGCAGGATGCATAGGGAGATCACATACAGGTGAAATCAAAATGGCTATGGCAACACCACTAGGTATCACAACAGCAATAGTGGCAGAGACATGGGGTCTTCTATTGGCAACTAGGATGGCAATACAACTGCAATGACATAAGATTTGGTTCGAAATGGACTCATCAGCTGTAGTGCAACTAATACAAAACAGAAACGAAGATGTACCATAGTACCGGAAGGGGATAATGCAAGAAATCAGAACTCTAATGGAGACAATCCCGGAAGTAAGGCTCACACACACTACAGAGAAGCCAACCAAGCAGCTGACAAATTGGCAAATGAAACGGTATAGCATCAATAACAAAACCAAACTACACCGACTAGAATATGGGATGACACATGCCCTCCATTCCTTTACAAGAATATGGGATGACTCATGCCCTGCATTCCATTCCAATACTGTAAGAACACCTCTTTAGCCTTTAATTAAATGCATCTTTCAAGAAAAAAAACCTCGCTTTGAACTCAAGTCTCGGGTCCCAACACACTTTCATTCATTTAACTTCACTTCATTGAATGAGTTTTCATCGCCATTTGTTTGTTTCTATCAAAGAAGAAATTTGGTACTATGGTTTGGTTTAATTCTTTTTTTTCTTTAAACCCTTTGTTTCTTTTATTCAGTTTCTTTCAGTAGAGTTGTGAGGAGGTGATTCTTTGTAATGTGTTTGGAGAGAAAATGATGAGAAGAGTAGTTGGGGTGTTACAGATTTTTTTGGTTATTTTTGGTGTGGTTTTTGTGGGTCTTGGTGATTGTTTTCCATCTGATGAGAGTAAGTTCTAACTGTTTGATTTTACCATTTCTTGGATTTTTGGGTTTTGATTGTTGCTGTGATTGAAGTTTTTCTAACTGGGCTTCTTTGGGTTTGTGTAGTTTTAGCTCTGAGAGCTTTCAGGGAAGCTATAATTGAAGACCCTTCCATGGTTTTATCAAATTGGAATTTTCTGAATGAAGATCCTTGTAATTGGTCTGGCATTAGCTGTTCTCAGACACATGATCATGTTATCTCTTTGTAAGTTGAGTTTATTTTTTGATTTTTCTGAGTTTTTGCCAATTTTGGAATGAATGTAGCACCCTAATTTGTAGTTAGTTTGGTTGAAGTAGAAATTTGTTGAAATGTAGTCGAAAGATTTTGGGAAGTTCAATAATGTGGGCGTTAGAGGCATTTAATAGTGTAGATTATGTTTCAGAATAGATATGGATATGCAGATTAATCCAAGTGTAGCATTTAGTATATCATTTAAGGTCCAAATTTGTAGTTTGGTGCGGAAAATTTCCTGTAATGTAGTCGATATGCTTTACGAAGTGTTATAACTTGTGTGTTTGAGTATGTTTATAGATATGAGTATGCCATATCCCGTATGCAATGTGTACAATGTTTATGTTGAAGCTGGTATTGATCATTATTGGAGTATAACCATCTTTCTCTGTGGATGTGCTTTTGCAGAAATCTATCTAATTTGTCCTTGAACGGATTTCTTACCCCAGGGTTGGGTAAATTGGCCTACTTGCAAGAGCTGTATGTATTCATTCACCACATTATAATTTTATATGCAAAAAATTATGTTTCTCATGTTCTCATATACGATTATGTTTGCAGAGTTTTGCACAAAAACAATCTCCTTGGAATTATACCCAAAGAAATTGTCATGTTGAAGAATCTAATGGTTTTGGATTTGGGGATGAATCGACTGACAGGGCCTATTCCTCGTGAGATTGGGAATTTGGTCAAGATTACGAAAATGTGGGTTGTCTTTAGTAATAATATATACTCTTTAAATGGATTTCATTTGGTTTATTCTGTTTGCGTTTCTCTAACTTCAGTAATTTACTACTTTTGAAGAAACCTTCAATCTAACGGACTGATTGGACATTTGCCCCTTGAACTTGGCAAGTTGGGGAACCTCGTTGAGCTGCGGGTGGATAGAAATAAGCTTCAAGGAAATGTTCCCGGCAGCAGTGGCCCAGCCTTTACATCTAACCAGCATGGACTGTAAGCAACATTTCTTGCATTCTAGTTACATTATTATGTTAGTTTGCGACTTTTTCATATCTTCTGAAATAGTTGGTCATGTGATACCTAAGTCGAAGTATGAGAAAGTGCTGAATTTTAGTAGTATCACATTTTTCAGTAGAACGATAGATATTTTGATAAACTGAAGTGCGATGGTACATTTAGAAAAGCCTGATATTGATCTAGTTACTCAATTAATGTTTTAGCTGCTAGCTTCTAATGAACTAGTAATAGCCCAAAGTAGACATAGTGTCGGAAACTTTCCAAAGAAAATATATATCTGAAACGCTTACCCTTCTGTTTAATGCTGCTTTAGTATGCTTCCCGTGGAATTGGCACTGGCATCTGCCGTTCGAGTTTTCAAGGGAACTTCTTCCAAGACAAAAATTACAAACAGCGCCATGCTTCACAGTGTGGTATGTCTTTCGAAGCTTTTTCTTATATGAATCTGTGGTTAGCGACCAAGCAAGCTGAATCAGCTTGTATACATGTCAACCTTGAATCATATGATGCAGCATTCTGTATTCATTTGAAATTTTGAACTTCAGCTGTTGAACTCCCAGCAACCCCAAAATGTATTTGGTCAGGCTGTCTGAATGCTTAATTTGAAAGATTGTAATTCTAGATAGCAAGTCATAATATAGTATTGTCATACTTAAATAATCTGTACATCTCAGGTGCTTCTCATCCTGCTGGAAGCCACGCAACATTTCTTACATTCTAGTTACATTATTATGTTAGTTTGCGACTTTTTCATATCTTCTGAAATAGTTGGTCATGTGATACCTAAGTCGAAATACCTTTTCATTAATATGTCTGAAACTCATACCCTTCTGTTTACTGCTACTTTAGGTATGCTTCTCGTGGAAGTGCCTCTGGCTTTTGCCGTTCGACTCAGTTAAAAAGTGTTGATTTGTCATACAACTTCTTTGTCGGGAAAATACCACAATGCCCTGCGCATCTTCCAGGGTACCTATCTCATCTTTGTACGTCTCCATTTTTTCCAAGACAACCTTCTTATACTTATGCTTTCATTCTTTTAGATCAAGTTTTCAAGGGAACTGCTTCCAAGACAAAAATTACAAACAGCGCCATGCTTCACAATGCGGTAGGTCTCTCGAAGCTTTTGCTTATATGAATCGGTAGTTATCGATCCGAGCAAGCTGAATCAGCTTATATACATGTCAACATTCAGTTGAACTCCCAACTACCTCAAAATGTATTTGACCAGGCTGTCTGAATGCTTAATTTGAAAGATTGTAGTGCTTGCTCATACTAGATACTGATTATAGTCGTAGCAAGTCATAATATAGTATTGTCATACTTAAATAATCTGTACATCTCAGGTGCTTCTCATCCTGCTGGAAGCCACGCAGCCAACGTGGGCAACCAGGATGCCAAAGAAGGATCTAAGCAGCAGAAAAAATCACAACCTGCATGGCTTCTGGCTGTGGAAATAGTAACTGAAATCCTTGCAGCTATCATCTTACTCTGTGCTGTTCTAGCAGCTGTTAAAAAATGTAAAGGGAATTGTCGAATCCCTTGGAAGAAAGTGAGAAATGGGAACGAACCAATTTATATGTACATAGGTTCGTCTGATAACATAATAACTAGTTTTTTTATGTAATTTTGAGTTTTGATCAAGCTTTCTGTAAAATGACAATAAACTTCATAATTCTGACTTTATTGTTGTTGGGTAATAGAATCTGATATGCTGAAGGATGTGACGAAGTTGAGTAAACAAGAGCTGGAAGTAGCTTGTGAAGATTTCAGCAACATTATTGGCTCTAGTCCAGACACTCTAATCTACAATGGCAACTTGAAAGATGGTACTGAAGTTGCTGTGATTTCCTTATGTGCCAAGGAAGACTTATGGACATGTTACCTTGAGGTTTATTTCTAGAGAGAGGTAGTTTAACTTCTTTCTGTCTTAACACATAAGTCAAACACTTGCTATTGCAGCATTAGAATCTGTCGTAAAATATGAACGAACAAAAGAATGGAATTAGAAAAACTTCTTAGATTCTAATTCGTAATTAAATGTTTCAGGTTGCTGACCTGGCAAGATTAAATCATGAAAATACTGGAAAACTATTTGGGTACTGCAGAGAAAGCAATCCATTTTTCGAGGATGTTTGTCTTTGAATATGCATCTAATGGAACACTTTATGAGTACCTCCACTGTAAGTCACTGTTTTCTTCTTCTTTGTACAAAAATCATGTTTTAAGTGACACTGGACTAAGATAGCTGTTTTATATAGTCGGTGAAGGATGTCAATTATCTTGGAGAAGGAGAATGAATATCATTGTGGGCATTGCTCGTGGTCTAAGATATTTGCATACCGAACTTGAGCCTGCATTTGCTATGCCTGAATTGCATCCTATCTTACTGAAGACTTTTCTCTCAAGGTATTCTAAAGATTACTCACCAAAAGTTTGTATAATAAATATGATTTTTCAAGTTTTGGATCATGTTCTGTATCTGAATCCTTTCCTCAGCTGGTTGATTTCGAAATCTGGAAGTCTGGATCCAGTGGCAGTGAAGCTGCTCTATGTGGGTTTACTGAATCTCTAGAGACATTCCGTCAAGATGTCCATGACAACATTTTATGCTTTTGGAGTACTTTGACTGGAAATTATTAGCGGAAGACCCTCATATTGCAAAAACAGAGGTCACCTGGTAGATTGGGTAAGATCTAAAAAACCATATAGGCTGTAGTGTACAAGTTACATGCATGGTTTCATGTGTTTTCATCCTCAATTGTGCAATGAATTTGCTTCGAATTCCATATACCCATCTTAGCAATTTTCGAGACTAAGTTTCCCTTTCGCTCTTTCTGCTGCAGGCTAAAGAGTATTTGGAACTTCCCGTAGTAATGTCTTATTTGGAGGATCCCGAATTGCGGCATTTCAAATATTATGACATTAAAGTCATAATGCAAGGTGGTCAACCTATGCATCCATTCTGATCCCAGCAAGCGGCTGTCCATGCAAGTATTTTGCCCCATGTTGGAAAACCTAATCGAGACATCAATAGCTTTTGACCTTTCTGATTCTTCCTTGGCATGGGCTTAGCTTGCAATATCTGCATAGTAAATCCGTAGTCACATTTGTAATACTTTTTTCTCCCCCTCATTTTTTTTTGTTCTTTCATCTTGTTAAATATTTAGTGTGATTCAATGAACTTAGTCTCTTGTTGAAACAAAGATAAATCTTCATATGGAAAACACAGTGATCTTCTATGTAAAATTTTGAATCACTGGAATTGAATGAGAACATTTTACATCCACTTTTCATAAAGAAAAAACAGCTGAACAGCAAAAAAGAAGAAGATATAAAATCTAATTTCTCCAAAAAAATGTTGCTTGGCATAAAGAAAGAGTCTCTGTCTAGCAGATTTAGATAATGCGATTCCTGATTTCTAATAATATGTTTTAGTCTATCCCTTACTATTGATTCCTGAAACCTAATAATTTGAGATATCTCACAAATTAGCTCCTCTGGTTTTCCTCAAGGTGTCCATAATCTTCGAGTCAACCATTATCTCGTATCGGTCTCCTTCTCTTCGCTTCACTTCCCTGTTTCGGTGCAATATTCTTCTCAACCAATGATCAACTTGAAGGAGGTGTGAGTACGGAAGCCTTTCATACATCTGTCTAATCTGGTTGGCCGTTTCTTCCACAGTGGATCCTTGAAGTTGAGGGTTTAGTAGCGCTAGTGCGTGTAAAGCATCCATGATCATCTAATCAAAAGAGAAAACCAGACATTCATAAGATGCGGGAAGAAATTATATTTTCTGTTGCTAATTAAGCTCGATGGAATCATGTTAATTCACCCAAAAAAAACATTAATCAGGCAAATTACTTCTTCTTCTGTCAAATGGGAGAGCAAAGGCTTTGCTGATATGCGCCCATATATAGGAAGCTAAGCATTCAAAAATAAGCTCACAAGAAAATGAAATCCAACCATAATCCAGATCACAACTCATTACAGAAACATCAAATAAAATAAAATAAAATAAATTGTATATAAGTAAGGATTTCAATGATTTCTTACGTATGGATAATCGATCATGACTGGTAGTCGGCCGCCATCTCCGCAGACCTCTCCCAGCTTTAGTGAATCCAAATTTTTTATGCAATTCACCGTGGTACAAGAACATAAAGTGCGTGAGTCCAATGCCGATGAATAGGGTAGGGTGCGTGGCTAAATCATTCAATGTATCAGAAACATGTTGCTGATGATTGCCTGGTAGGTTCTGATAGTACAAAGGAATCACGTTTGCAATCTGATCGACGGTGGATCCATGAATATTATTCTGTTTTAGGTGATATAACGCATGAACAATCATCTGTGAGCCAAATAATTTGAGTTACAATCTTTTCTTACATGATCTCTTAATAAAACAACTAGAGTAATAATTTTTCAAGAACAAATTTACTTACATATTTGTACTCGGCACGTAGTTGTCTATCCGCTAGATTTGCTGGGGATGGTAACAGCTGTGGAGGAGTTGGTGGTGGTGGATTTGCTGCTGCTCCTCCGTCTCCTCTGTCCATTTTGAAGCGTCAAAAATTTGAATGAGAGTTGGATTGAGATTTGGTTTATGTGAATTTGAAGGAGATTGAGGTTTGGTACTGTAAATTTGATTGATTAATTGATGTAGTTTGCTGAAATCTTTCAAAATTTGAATGAAGATTTCAAAAAATTTGAAAGACAGCTAGATGATTCGGAAGAAGATGAAGAGAGTTGGAGACATGGAAATTTGAGATTATAAGGATATTCGATTGAAGATATGTTTTGGTTTTGAGGTTTTGAGTTTTGAGGTTTTGAAATCTGAATGAAGATGTGTTAGGGGATCTTCAGTAAGTAACCAAGTTTTCTTCTCCTGCTGCTCCTCCGTCCATCTTTGAATCAGAAGAATGATGAAAAAGAGATTCTGCTGAGATTGTCGACGATTGAGATTTGGTTGTTGTAAATTTGAATGAGTTTTGGTACTGAAAATTTGATTAGTTTGCTGAAATCATTTGCTTCTTCTCTTCGATTTGAATGACTTAGTTTCAAATCGGCTGAAATCTGAGATAATTTGAATGCCAAATTCGTAAACGCAACTAGGAAGAAGATGAAGAGAGAGAGAGATAAAGAATTTGCTTCTAAACACAAATTTGAAATTGAAATTGAAATTTGAATTGGTAAAGAGTGTCATTTATAGACAGAGTGATGGGAGGAAGAATAAAAAAGTTTTTTGTCGTATCTGTTTTTCAGTCTGTTTTTTTTTTTTGGCGCCAATTCCTATTTTTCAATATATTATTTATTATATTTTTATTTTACAAGGAATAACAGTTCTCTGGTATTTATGGCGAAGCTGGTAAATGTCGCAATGGACATAAACACCCATCCGTGTCTTCCCCTTTTTTCACTTTACAGATGAAGTCATTTCAGGGTTAAAGTTGTCCTAAATATTAGTAAGTGTCTCCTGTCACGTGGTTAACAACATCATAAAGTAGTTTATTTTTATTTATTTATCCAAGAATCACAATTCGCTCCAGGATTTGTACTCACCGGAAAATAAGAAAGAATTTGGAGGGGAATTGAAGTTTACAAGATTTTTCAATTTTTCCTGAATTGCTTTTGACAAGAGAATTCTTCATATGTTTGTTTGTTTGAGTTTGTGTTGAAGGGTTTGTTTGAGTCCGAAATTTAGGAGGAAATGGAGGTGATAGTTGCTGGTGATCAAGAGGAGTTGTTGTTACTGAAGAGAGAATTTCAGAGATGGAAGCAAGCCATTCCCTGGTGGCTTTACAAGATTTTTCAAGTTGTGTGTGAATTGCTTTTGACAAGAGAATTCTTCATATGTTTGTTCTTTTGGTTTGAATTACCGGCCCATCTCTCATGTTTGTCAGTTTGCCTGAATAAGAAGAAACAATATGACAAGTATCATATGGTAGCTCTGCTTCAGATTTAGCAGAGGGTTGGAAGTACAGGAGCAGGATGTGGTATGGTGTAGATCTTTCCTCAAAAGATTCTGACTTCGGCGGCGGAGGCAGTGGTCTGGATTGAGCTGCCTCTGATTAAGAAGTCAGTTGTCATGCTCCAGGCATTGTTACCAGATGAAAGTGCACGAGGTGGTGGTCTGAATCTTGGTGGAGGTTCTGATACATGAATGGGAGGAATGGGTGCATTCTATCAGTTGTTGGACCGTGATCAACCTGCTCGTGCGTGGCGTAAGCTCATTCATTGCTTAGTTGAGGTGAGAGGTCTTTATGGACCTTTTGGAGATGGTCTATGCAATTCTGGCCTGAGTATGTAATCAGATATGAATGTATTTGGAGCTGTCCGTTCATCTGTGAATATAATCTTCGTGTTTTCTATTACTTGGTGACCAATTTATGGAGTTTTTTTTCTCAAAAAACGCAGGTATTCTGGATGTTGGACTTAGTGGAGAGTTCTTCAAGGATGAGAAGATATTTGAGGAAGGATTTCAAGGGGTCTGATCATTTGGGTGCAGCTGTTGATTACGAAGATAATCAGCAAATCTATCACAACCAGGAGAGTATGATATCTTCTTCTACTGCCTCTATCCTTGCGGCAGATGCAATAACACTAGAGGAAGCAAAAGAAGATGATGAACATACAGAAACTGATACATTGGGTGATGATAAAAAATACCATGTGGGACCAGAGTGGGGACAATGAGCAGCGGCTATCAGGAACTGCTGAGCAACCTGCGCCAGTGTCAATGGATCGTATTGTTTCTCCAGTAGCTGGTGATGAAGACTTGGTAGAAAATCCATTAGCAGTTGCACCTGGATATGTTCCCAGTGAATCTGATGAAAGAATTATTCTTGAACTTTTGTCATCAATGGTTCGACCTTTAAGAGTCACCAGGGGAACCTATCAAGTAAGTGCACTATTTCCTAGCTAGAATGTCATTTGTGCATCCAGGGTTCCATGTGCTTTTAACGCATGCATCTTTAAACTACTCATCAGTACATGAAAATAAGTGGGGATGTTGAAACTAACCAAGTCTAAATATTTTACATTAACCCTAATTAAGTTTCACTAGCAACTAGATTCATAGCTGATGATCACATTGATGAGCCAAAGTCAAATATACCATCATAATACTGTGTTTGCTGTTTCTGAGCTTTTAATCATTTGACTATTTGGGTTTTTTTCTTCCACTTGACTCTTCTGTTTTTTAATCATTATGTACTATTGAGGTATCTAATCCTCAATTAATTGAGCCTCGCTGAAATGGAAAATCATTTAGATGTTCTGGTTTCCAGTAGGTTTTGCTTCTCTCACTCATTTACACCTGACTTCGATTGCGTTTATGGTGGTACTAAACCTTTTCTGGGTCAAATGTGTGTTCCATATGCATATCTCGGGGTATTTCCTTATTGGTTTGCCTCAGTGCCTCAATGTTTCATTTTACATGATGACGTGGTCAGGTTGGTATACATGTAGTCATGCCACACTTGTTACCCAAAGGCCTATATCCTTAGCTGAGTATGATCACAACAATTAAATTGTTATCTTCCAAAAAAATTAAAATAATAATAATAAAAAAAATCTGATATAATAGCTTGCAACATGCGTGGTGCGTGGATTACATTCCTAAATGATTTTGTTTGAATATGTAATATGGTGTGCTTATGGGTGACTCTGTTTCACAGATATCTTCTGAGAAGAAGTGCACTGGAGTTGTTTATGGTTGATCGGTCGAACTTCTTCTTTGATTTTGGGGTATTGTTTTCTTGAGATCAGTTTAGCATTATTATTCTGTAGATGTATTTTCAAAAGATCCTCATTCTACTCACTGATAATTTTAATTCTTTGGCATCTCTATTTTATTCCTTTTGGTTCTGTTCCAGAGTATGATGGGCGAAAAAATGCATATCGAGCTATTGTTCTAGCACGGCCTCATCATTTGAATAATATTTACCTGGCAACACAGGTTTTCTCTTCTAAAGCCTAAGACAATATGAAATATGCATTAATCAAATCAAACTCTATGAACTGTCCTACAACGATGTTACTTAATCAAAGGTCCAACTGATCACCGCGTCTGTATTGTAAATATGCAGTTACGAATATTCCAGCCAAAGTAATAGGAATTAGACCTAACACGATTCCAAATAGTAAAACTTCAATCATTTCGGTTTGTTTGAAAGGGGAAAAAGAGAGGTAATATCTATTCTTAAATATAAATCCGAATCGATAAATGAATCTGAATGATCAAGAATTGACAATTGACGCGGGAAGTCACTATAGAATACCTAGAACAAGAATATCACAGAATTTTTTTTTTCTTCTGAATTGTTCATTCAATTCATTTCAAATAAGTTGTATCTTGCTCAGACCAATAAAAAGAGCGGGAGTTATAGTTGAAGCCGCCAGTAGAAAACCGAAATAACTAGTTAGAGTAGGCATAAAGGAGCTAAATAAGATACGTTCTTTTTATACATATGGTGATAAAACATTTACTTAAGTTTACATTACATAAAAAAAATAAACTGATAAAATCTGCTCCAATTAAAAGTTTTTGATTCATCAATCATTATAGGCGGCACTAACAAAGATAGGGCGACCTACAATGTAATTTCCTTTTGGGTGTAGAGGCCTGAACAACTTCTTAAGCGCACTCAGCTGATGGGGCGATGGTGTAGGTGGGAGGTAAGGATCCGAATAATGATCTCAGATATAATCAGCTTCATGTGTGTCTCCATTTCAAATGAATCATTTACATTACTTGTTGGATAAGATATTTAAAGGGTTAAGCACTAAATGTTTCTGCAGATTAGCAATTTTGAGTATCTTATGCAGCTCAATACATTGGCTGGCCGTAGTTACAATGATATCACTCAGGTGCGTTTGCTAGAATTGTACGTTAATGGATGCTGAATTACTTACTTTGTAACATGAACCACAACAATTTTTTTGACATTAGTTTAAAAACTTGTTTCTATTTTCCCCAACTTTTTAGTATTTCTGGTTTTGGCAGTATCCCGTTTTTCCCTGGATTCTTGCTGATTACAGCTCAGAAACTTTGGATCTTGGCAATCCTTCTACTTACCGAGATATCTAGCATACGTTCCTGTTTTATTTTCTCCAGCATGTTATTCTTTTGCAATACGTTCCTTGGATTAATTTTTATTTTGGAGCCTATCCGAGCATTGAATCCTGATCGTCTCAAAAAATTCCAAGAGCGATACTCGAGTTTTGATGATCCGATCATTCCTAAATTCCATTATGGTTCACATTACTCAAGTGCTGGAACTGTACGTACTTTAGTTTTGTTTCTTTTCATATTTGTGGATTACGGTTTCATCGCGAAGCACTCTATATATTTCTACCACTCATCATAAGCATCACACAATATTATAGCACCTCATCCACTGACTTATCCATAAAATTGTTTTGCTCCTTTGTTTGGTATAGTTTTATCTGTGAACTTCAACAAATAACTTGTTAGATTCTAGGGAACACATCGTTATAGAAAGATATGAGAAGCTATAGTCTTATGCTGTGGCTTGGTAGATTTCTTTTAGGTGTCTGTATACTTCCTCTGACTGCTTCTGCTTCTTCAGGTGCTGTACTACCTCGTAAGGGTTGAGCCATTTACTACCCTTCAAGTTCAACTGCAAGGTGGCAAGTTCGATCACGCAGACAGGATGTTTGCAGATATAGGTGGTACGTGGAATGGTGTTCTTGAAGATACGAGTGATGTAAAAGAGCTGGTAAGAATCTTTGGATGACTACTGTTTGTAAGAGTCATTTTTGATGTTTTGGTTTTTAAATGATGGTTACTGAGTTGCTTCCCTTATAAACCTTAGGTTTCAGAGTTATTTTACTACCAATGTAAATTCAATTGATTTTGGTACAACACAACTTGGAGGAAAGCTAGGTATGCATTTTACTAACTATACTTAAATGCTTTCTTCAGAACCTTCAGTTTTTGGGTTTGGCGTTGTACCTATTGATTTGAATCTACCATTGCAGATACCGTTAGACTTCCACCTTGGGCTGAAAATTCTGTTGACTTCATTCACAAGCATCGAATGGCTCTTGAGAGTGAGCATGTGTCTGCTCATATGCATGAATGGATCGACCTGAGTATTTGGGTAAGTGTGCTTATTCCAAGGATTGTCAAATCTCAAAGTAGACCTCCTGCTAGGTTCCTAATATTAATAAGTGCAAAGTTCTCATATACTCTGCACCCTCTCCTACAACCTAAATCTTCATAAATGGATTTTACTTCCAGATATAAGCAACGGGGAAGAGAGGCTATATATGCCAACAAGGAACCGTTGATATTGATAAAATTTCTGATCCAGTAAGCGTACTTTCCTCTATCTGTGAACTTCATTTGGTTTAAGTTCCAGTACTTACGTTCAACTCTCGGATTTTCGCCACAGGTGCAGCAGCGTGCCACTCCAGATAGCATACTTTGGACAAACTCCGTCCCAGCTATTGACTTTCCCTCACTCGAAGAAGAAGCCATTGGCGGATGTTCTTCACCTGCAGGTACTTCTTCGTGATATACTCGCATATCTTTGCCCTGTATACATCATTTCCATATTCTATTTCTCAAATATTTCATGGAATCATACTAAATTGTGTGACATGGATAATCTGTGAGAAATAATTTACCAAGGTCTGTGAAACTTATGATTTTGCAATACCAGAGTTGTTTTTTCATGTTTTACGCCAACTTGTGTGCACAGTACTTTTATGAATGGTTGGTGGCTTGATGCCAACCGAATTATTTCATTTGGTGTCATTTAAATATAATCATCATTCAAATTAATACATTCGGTGTCATTTAGAATATTATCATCATTTATATTGTTAGATCTATTTATGATATTGCAGTGTCTTCATGTTTTTATATATCATGCGATATCTGCATAACATTCCATGTATGCTGCATGCCAAGAATCCATAAGTGAGATTTATTGTGAACATTGTACGAGGCAAGAATAATTGTATGCATACCTGTGTGCTGTGTCAAATATAGTGGATGTCATCTTTCATTCCGAACCTACACTTCCCCCCTTTGAGTGTATTCATTTAATTGTGTAATATGCTGAAAAGAAAGCAAAAAAAGAGAGGACAAAGTCGTGTTGAAGGTGAACAAGTGATTATGAACTATATTAACTTTTTTTTATAATCGCACTCAGACAATCTTCCGAATCCCGAAGGAGATCAAACCTTATGTGATTCCAAATCCTGAACCCTGCAATGTACCTGCTGATGCTATGTACGCATCAGCGGATTCTGTTATAGTTGTTGACATAAAGGCTCCTGCTGCACACGTTGCTCTGCACAAATGGCAGCCAAATACACCTGATGGTCAAGGAATGCCATTCCTCTTTCACCATGATAAATCTGTCTCCAACTCCAGTGGTGGAGCATTCATGAGAATGTTCAAAGGTCCTGCTGGTTCCGCTTTGAAGATTGGCAGTTTCCCCAAGCTCTAGCATTTGCAACAGCTGGAATCAGGAGTTCATCTGTAGTTGCTGTGACATGTGACAAAGAAGTCATTACTGGTATGGATTCGGTACATATCAGATTATTTTATGTTGTCCATTGTCTTCTTGTGCGAAGCTATTGTTTCAAATTCATTTTGGAATGTGTTCTATGTGTTTCTTTGGCTATTTCGGGATAGCGGTAGATTCCAACTTTTACTTGTTGCATGATTTGATATTTTCAAAGAAACTTTACTTCTTTCTAATAACCGGTGTTGAATGATGGCTACCGGAAAGTATTTATGCAATCATTTATCTTTCTGCAGGTGGGCACGCCGATAACAATATAAAGTTGATATCATCAAACCATTGAAAGAGCACAGGGTCACTGTGCTCCAGTTAGTTGCCTCGCTCTTTCGCCTGATAGCAATTACCTCGTAACAAGATACAACCCTAATACTTTGGAGGATCCATCGAGCATCAACATCAAATTCAAGCACGATGTCAGACTCTTCCTCTGGTCCTGGCACTCCAACTTCTAGTAGCAGTAGTAATTTAGCTAATCTCATAGCTGATATTACCAGGAAGCGTCGTATTGAAGTCCCCTTGCATGTTATGAGAGGTCATTTCAGGGAAGTAAATTGCTGCTGTGTAAATTCAGATCTGGGTGTTGTAGTTTCAGCCTCCCATTCTTCAGATGTTTTAATTCATTCTGTAAGGCGGGGTAGGTTGATCAAGCGTTTAGCTGGAGTGGAGGCAAATTCAGTATGCCTTTCATCTGCTGGAATTGTTATGACTTGGAACATGTCACAGCAAAAGCTCTCCACTTTCACGTTAAATGGGGTTCCAGTAGCGACTGCATTCCTTCCTGCTTCCGCCACAATTAGTTGCATGGAAGTTTCTTTTGATGGAATGATGTCCTAATTGGTACAAGTTCCTGTCCAGAGAATGATGCAACATTCTCTGATTTCGGATCAGATTTGGATCGAGATGCAAATTTGGGTAACGGAAAGAAGAGTGAAAAGAAAATGGTTGTCCGGCCACCTTCAATTTGTTTCCTCGACATGCATACACTTAAGGTATGAATAAAAGCTGAAAACACAACTTAAATCTATTTCCTATCTTGCTGTCGGGATTTTTTTTTTCTTTTAATTTGCCGATAACAAGAACCTATGCCGTTTCTTCCTTGTAGATATTTCATTCGTTGAAGCTAGCAGATGGGCAAGATATAACGGCTTTGGCTTTGAACAAGGATAACACGAATTTGTTGGTATCAACAGCAGATAAACAGCTGATAGTGTTCACGGATCCAGCTGTAAGTTAGATTAGTTTAAACAGTATTTTATAATTCCTTTTGATCTATTTCTTAAATGAATTTTCATCTGAACTTCCTCTCTGAAGATGAATATAGTTTGAAACCCACTACGAAAATCAAGCATGAGAGTAAAATACATCATTCGACCAAATGGTTACAAAACACCTTCACCTTAACTTGTATATTCCTTGTTTCTTTTCTTTCTTGTAGTTGAGTTTGAAGGTGGTGGATCAAATGCTTAAGCTCGGGTGGGAAGGGGACGGTCTCAGTCCTCTAATAAAATGAAGCCACAGTGATTGAATTGGATTTCACATTATATCTTAAAGAAGGAAACTATTTAAGCGCCATCCCTGGAAATCGTCATCAAATCCCTCAAATCAGGTTCAAGTCTCCTCCCATTTAGAGCTTAGGCCAAAAGGATTTTTTGCGGATAGGTAATATTGACTCACTGACCTTGAGGTTGTAATATATTGTTGTATCATTCTCTCTGAAATGGAACAACTCAACATTCTTTTGTCATATGCCACACATAGTTTGTAATGGGTTGTTGGTCCCTGCCCTCTCTTGCTATAGTTGTATGTCGGCTACCATGGTGAAATATGTTTGGGCTTCAGCCACTCCCAGGAAAAATAATCATATAGTTTTGTAGTGAATTTTTTTTTTTTTTTTTTTGTCAATCTGGTTCGGGAGAAGGGATTCAGAATATCAATGCTGGAGAGCATTTGTAAATAAGAGTTACAGGTCGAGATTTCAATAGAATGGTTTTGGTTTTGCTCATCTTTTGGGAAGTGGTTTTCTGTGAGCTTGAATACATTCAGTGTGTTAAGAGTCAGTAATGCTTTGTTTCCCGGGAGAAAATCCCGGGAATACTACCGTTACTCACAGCCGCAGGTCCCATCTATGCCCATTTATAGTCCCAATGTTTAGAGGCTTTCCCCTCGTCTATCGGATCCTCTCATGGGATTTCCCCTGGTTTTTTCCAACGTCAACCTAGCATCACTCGTTAAGAGTTGATACAGAATTTCTGCTTTTAAGGTTATACAAATTTAATTTGAATTAAAACATTTACTTGAGTTTTCCCTTTGGACTAAAACATTTAATTCTGATGGTCTTCTATTCCGTTGTTGAGGTCTGTCTTTAGCAGTTATTATGCTTTATTTACTTGCTTATTATGTGATTCACTTCTAACATATAGGCATTACCATGAATTGAATCATTGTTGAATTGAAGGTAAAACAAACAGTGGCGTCATTTATTACTAGAGAAGATTACTTGTCTCATTACATTAAACAATTCTTCAGCTTTTTTGGAATCAAAATGTGCAACTAAATGGTATCGACCCACTTTCATCGAAGTGACAACTTTCATGTGACTTTCTTTCTCCAACATCTTGACAGACTCTGACGGTTAAACCCAGTAACCAGACACCGCTACTTCATCACCAAGCTTTTCACCCCGTGTTGCATCTCCGGCCATCGGATTACAATACCAGTGATCTCGATTAGCACCATGTGGCAAAGCTAGTTCCCACATTACATCAGTTTTAGCTAATGAGAATACCTTATCATTATCAATCTCAATTCTGATCCAGATCTTTCCAGTCCACCAAAATATGGCTGGTTCTAGACTAAAATTCTAACGATCTCAAACCAACGTGACAAGCAGTATTTCCACCTGAACTACACACCCATGATGAAACATTTTGAGAAATCAACATAATCTCTCAACCATGGATCACCGTTAACTGCGTCTAAGGCTTGATTTTGAGCCCAAGTCAAGGCCTCAACGGCATCGTCGTAAGCTGCTGGGAGTCGGTTTTTGGGAGCCAGACGATATTCAACGGAGTCTATTAAAACTGACCAACGATTGGTAAAAACACATGGGACTGGTGGGCTGGCTCTACATTGAGGCACAAAAAGTTTGGTCCGAAAGAAGTGAGCAAAACTAAAATATACCCAAGTCCTAAATTCCAAAATAATAGCTAGGTTTAGATAGATGTATTATAAAATGCATGATTTTCACCATTTTTATTTATCCTGCTGCCCTGCTGAAACCCTAGGAATAAGAAAGAAGAGAAGAAGATGTTGAAGCTGCCAGAAGAGATTCAGGTAGATGTTTTTTTAAGGTTACCTGCGAAATCTGTTCTAAGATGTAGATGCGTTTGCAAACCTTTGTGCAGGCTACTTTATAACCCTAAATTTATTAAGGATCACCTTAACCATAACAAGAAGAACCCCAACCTCATGCTTATAGTTCGCGAGGGTCTCCGTACTCCTTATTGGCGCTCATTAGATTATGATTCAATATTATCAGCATCAGCAATGTCTGCACCATGTACATGGGATGGAGCTATTCCAAATCCAATGTATAAATATGAACCTATATGCCCGGTTGAATGGATCGAGGGTGCTCGAATAGTGGGCTCTTGTAACGGTTTGATTTGCATAGTCCTAAAGAAGAGTGGTCCGAGATTTTATATTTGGAATCCTTCAACCGGTAAACCTATCCCATTAACATTACCCCATTCACCTTTATCACATTATTTCACACAATTTGGTTTTGGTTACGACTGCCACCTTGATGTTTACAAAGTGATAAAAATTGTGGAAAATGGTCCAGGTTTTGGTTATTCTCAAGTTGAGGTCTATACATTAGGAGGAATCATGTCATGGAAAACTATCCGAACCATGAACCGATACACCTGTCTTCCTGTAGGTGACTTGGTTGCTTGGTTTTTGAATGGATCTCTCCATTGGAAAGGCTTTATAAGGGCAACAAATTTCTGGGTTATAGTCTCTTTTGATATCAGCAGCTATAGGCTTGTGGATTTCCTGTATCCAGAAGAAGTTAACTCTGGAACATATAGCCATTTGGGGATATTGGAAGACCATCTCTGTTTGGTTGTTTATGATATGTGTAAACTGGCTGATGCAAGATTATGGAGTGAGTGAATCTTGGACTAAACAATTCAGTTTTAATCCTTCGAGCACTATTAAAATTGAAAGAGGGTTATGTAAGTTGTTATGGTCTTCTACAAACGGAGAGGTTTTAATAGATGGTGGCTATGGTAAACTTTTATATAACCCCAAGAATGGTTCAACCAGAATTTTGGAAATCCCCGGTTTTAGAACAGAATGGAGTCTACCGGTTAGTTATGTGGATAGTTTAATATCAGTTTTTAGATCACCTACTTTCGTATGGGAAAGGAATGCAAATGAAGTGACAAAGAAACAAAGGCTAAAGTAACAAGATAATCTTGAATCGTCAGATCAATGCAGCAGCATCATAGTTGAAGATTTTGCATAAGCCAATTGATATCAAACCGCTTCCCAGGTAATTTTATCTATAGAAAATTATTCGGATTCTCTCTTCATCAACCTTTTCAGTTCTGTTAGATTATTGAAACATTTTTTATTATAATTAGTATGGAAATTAGTGTTTGATTTATTCATTTCATAGAAATTTGTAATGTTTTTGGTTCATAAACTTGGTTATTGTTTATTTCTAGAGAGATATTATGTTATTTGGTTGATGGTCTAAGAAGTCTAATCCATGCTTTGTTTTGAGTGTTAAGAGAGATATCTTCCAAGTAATGTCGATGAGGTAGTTGGGAGTTGCAAAAGACGAGTGAGTGGATTATAGACTATTTTGATCAAGTCTTTTGGGATTATGATTTTCCATTGTTTTGATGACCTCTAGGATGGATTTTGATTCGATATAGGGTGCATATATAATGCACAAATTGTCAAAAAAAGACGGTATAAAAAACATATCCCTAAGTTGATTATCTCTAGTTCTAGCCAAAGACCGAAATGTAAAGCTCAGAAAAAAAAAAACTTCCAAGAAGGAAATGGTTTAGTCTTATTTAGAGTTCGTTTTCAGGAACACGGGCATATTGCGAAAAGAAAAAGGTACATGCACTCGGAGTATGGCCACAAACCGGAGCTCAAATAATATACTTACTACAAAAAGAAGCTAAACATTTTTCTTTAGCTGTTTGAGTCATTATTTTTTTGAAGCATTTCTTTAGCTCTTTGAGTCATTGTGTGTGCACGGTAGAAAAATTAGTACTTAGTGGTGGAAGACTTCTTGTAAAGTTGATATATCTTATAGGCTGTCCGTGGTAATACTCTATCCTTCGGCTTTTTTAGTCTGATTTAGTAAACAGGAACCGTTTTTTTTTAACGAAAGCATTAAAAATTGTTATATAAACGTCAAAGAGAGGAAAGATAATGTACAGGGGTCTACCAGAGGTAAAGAAGTTATATCAAAGAAAGATTAAGTAAAGACAGTCTAAATTTACGACTGATTGAGCAAGGTAATATGAATGCTATTGCCAGAAACGGCACCCCATGCTAAGATTAAAGATTTTATTATGTCCAACCTTCAGTCTCGAAAATGTGTTTAGCTTCAAATCCTTTGCAGTTCCTTTCCTTCCAGAGCGTCCAAGATGCGGCAGCTAGGACCAACTCCGAAACCATTCTACCTGATTTATAAAGATGGTTGTAAGACCAGGTTCTAGCCAAAGCATTAGAAGTTAATATAGATCAATTTTAATTATGAGCGACCTTGCAGTGAACTAGTGACCATTTCTTGTAAGTTTATTTTCTTCCAAATTGGTGGCAATGCAATAACAACCAACAAACCACTGTGTAAGAAATTAAACACCACCAGGAAAGCGTAAATCACCAAACTACAGTAGAAACTCTTTTAATTAATACTCGATTATTTAATAAACTCTCTTAAATAATATTTTTGGTCGATCCCGAGTCGGGGACAACGTGCCAAATTAATATTTCGCTAAAATTATAAGATAATATATTTTGGTTACCTATGTAGACCCCATATGAAATATAAATTAATAATATATATATATATATATATATATTCAATACATTAGTGAATATATATATATGTATATTCAATATCGCATTGAATTTCATCTTTAATTTTTTTTATCATTGTAAGAATTTTTGGTGTTGTTTTTTCATAACTCAGCAAGAAATTATTCAATGTGATTGCCGCTTTAATAGCCTCGTTTCGTGAAGGGGCTCTATTGTAGAGCTTTCATCATCTTCTACCACATCTTTATCAGTTCTCATAATGCTCTCGATTATTTCTTCATTAGTCAACAACTGTGTAACTTCATTTTCTTTCGGATAATTTAGGACATCTTCGACATTCATTGAATTGCGATAGCCCAATTTCTCAATCAAATTTTGCAAGTCTTGAGTGATTTCACTGTCTGTATGTTCATCCAAATTGTCTAAACTTGTGTTATCCGTTGATCGAAGTTTACAATGACGAAAGCATCAATTTTGTCTAAACTTGTGATATGAAATTTATCTATAAGTTAATAAAATATTAATTAATATATAAATTAATAATTATTAATTTATCGGTTAATTAATATCTCATTTAATTAATAAATTCAGATGGTCCCGACAACATCAATTTATAGAGTTTCTACTGTATTACTCGCATCATGTTGCTTGAATTATGTTTCTCCTGCTATCTTCTTTTTATTTTGAGGCAAGACAGGTTTACATCCATAATCCATTCAAGTATGTAAGATCACTATCTAATCCCCTCGCTAATCTTGTAAGCATGCATGCTAACAATTTCCGTATACTTACACTCTATGGTGCTTCATTGATAAGTGCTTAATAGAGACAACGAATTGTAATGTACGTCCGTAATAAAATATTTCGGCTACAGCGACAACAGTAGACTATTTTTGTTTAGACTTTGAAAATAGAACATAAAGTCTTTGATTTAAGTAAACACAAACTATTAATTTACTACTTAGGTTCAACATAATAAGTAATCAAATCATATATAACATAAAATCAAAGTATCAAACCAATACAAAGAAAATTTGAAAGATGTAATCAACTCTTTCAAAGTTTATTACATAAGAGAAGAAAATAAAATAAATACAAATGCAGCTTATATTTTTTTAAAGTAATCAACTGTACGGTATTAATTATTTCGATATATATATATATATATATATATATATACTCATAATCTAATAACAATCTGTTTGTCGATGATATTCTTCTACTGCTTGCCCCAAGTACTAACAATAGGAATACTTTGTTTGTTCTTGAAAAAATTACTAGGATCAACCGTGCTCTTAACTTTCACTAATCTTTCAAAGTTGTATTTGAAGTATTTTGTACCCCATGATCTTGCTTGTACATACCTCACCGCCTCGCTACCGTTATTGCTGTTAACTCCTAAGTCTAGATCTTTGTAGTTGATATATGCTGATCTTGGATTCTTGGATACATAACGAGCCATGGAGTTGTAAAACCTTCTCATCCAATCAATCTGCTTCTCTGATTCAGTTTCATTCATCCAATTTCCGACGTACATAATGTTGTAAATATTGCCAGCTCTATGTGGGTAAGGAGTTTCAAATTCCGAAATCTCGTTCATTCTACCACCAAAAGGAGTCCATAACATTGCCGGCGAATCTCCTCCTACAAACCTTCTCCAAATCGCTTCTAAGCCAGATTTTGATATCGGTTCCCGCACGTAATCAGCTTTTATTTTTAGGAAACTCTTTGTTGCATGATCTCTATCCCATAATAGCTCGATTGGTCTACCTCGTGCGTAGAAGTATACGTGAGATTCAACCCATTTCATTTCAGTAGTTTCGTTGCGTTTCAAACCCAATTCAGGGAAGCTCTTTTCCATGAGTTCAAGAAGTCTGTCACTGCCTCCTAAGAACAAGAACGCGAATTGAACTGATACGGTTTTCCCACCTGCTCGGCTAGAGTTAGCTACTAAAAATGTGAGCCCAATGTAGACGTCCTCGTGGAGTCTATCGGCAACAAATTGCCACTTATGAACTAGTTCCGTTGCACCTTGTTCTAACGTTCTGCTGATCGTAGCAACAGTCACGATAGGTGTGACAGGAACCAACTTGACCTTCCAGGAAAGAAGCACTCCAAAGTTATTAGCACCACCTCCTCTAATAGCCCAATACAGATCTTTCCCCATGGTTTCTCTGGTGTAAATTTTTCCGTCAACGGTGACAATGCGAGCATCAATGACCTGGTCTGACGCAAGGCCATATTTCCGTACCAAGGCACCAAATCCACCTCCGCTGATGTGTCCGGCAACACCTACAGTAGGACAAAACCCTGCCGGAAATCCAAGGGTGTTGTTGCTCTTGTTTGCAGCTTGATAATAAACCTCCCCAAGTGAAGCACCAGCTTGAATCCATGCAGTCTTTTCTTTTAAATCAACAGTTATGTCTCGAAAATTGATCAAGTCGACCAATACATATGGCGTGTCTGATACGTAAGATAAACCTTCAACGTCATGACCACCACTACGTACTTTAAGATCAAACCCATGTTTTTGACAACAAACAACAGCTGATTGGACATGAGATTCATGAGTTGGTGTAATTATAAACTTGGGTGTTTGTGTTGAGTTGGGTGTTAAAAATCTAAGGTTCCGAGCCGAAGATCGAAAGATAGTTGTAAATGAAGAATTATCAGGTGTAAAAATTGGGATTGGAATCGAAGAGTACTCATTCTTCTTATTGCATTGGAGAAAATCTCCATTAAGGGAATTATTAGCTGCCCAAGAACCACTTGAGAAGAATGTTAATACAAGGAATGTAAAGGGGAGAATATGAGATGAACTCATCATATTGAGTGTGTGGGTGTTGGCTTAATTTCTTGTATTTCTGGATATGGAATAAGAAGTGATGAATGATATGCTTTTAGTGTCTCAGAGTTAGCTCTATATATACAATGCCATCAACATATTAAAATCTACTTTCAACTAATCCAAGGCATGAACTAGTCCAAATCTAGAAGTTCAATGTTTTTTTTTTTTTTTTTAAGTCAATTCATTGGTTACTTTTTTCAATTTAGTTCTAGAAATAAAGATAAAAGATTTTGATTATCTGTGTTAGATTTGAGATTTCTTGAAATAATTTAGTTCTAACAAAGGTTTTCTAACATACTAGATTTGATTAGGTTGGCTAAGGATAATTAATTTGACTTCAACTCCTTGACTTTTATCGACAAAATCCTACATAATTTTTCTTGCAGGAAGAATATGACATTTTATTCATGACTTATTGTTCAGGTGACAGTCCATGAAACTTCCTTCAGATTTTCAGTTTATATATATCCACCACAAATGTCACAGTATGCTCCCTGTAGAGACAGGACGTTTAACACCCATGACGCGGCCAGGTCAGGGCATCCGCGGTGGTGACCACGTCCAAACTAAGATGCTAAAACCTCAGTTCAACAGTAGCCCAAGACTTGAATCAGAAAAATAATTTAGAATCGCCATGGTTTGAGGTTAAGTTTGTAGTATTTGATAGAGGTGAATAATCGAATGGTTTTGCAAGATCTTCCTAGAAAACACTCTTAATTAATGAAAGTGTTTATTGGTTCACTTCAGAGTGCACACTCCCCTTCACACCAAACAAGTGATCTTCTCTTTTATTTTTAGCAATCAATAAAATGCGAACAAACGATATACAACCAATGTGAATGTGCTTCAAACACTACTATGGGTGCCCGTGCCCACACAAAAACTAATGCGTGTCATTGGCCATTTTATATCTTGTTTTGCGGCCAGATAACAACTTTTACCACTAGAGGGTTTCCAGTTCCACCCACAGTGGGATCAGGAACGGACGAATTTTTAAAGAGGGTGCAGGGGAAAAAAAAAAAAAACACCCCACAACGAAGAGACGAATAAAAGAGAAAACATTGCACATTATGGCTCACCACGAATAACAATCCTCGGGAGTGAAGAAATCCGCATATCCTCAACTCTGCCAAACAAACCAACTTGATAGTCATGTAAATGTTTCTTGTTGAGCATTATTACACTTACCTCTTCCAACTGTTATATAAGGGGACATCAGTTCATGCCTTCATGGCAATTCAAGTTTATCAATTATCATGTTTTCCTGGCAGCATGCTGATATCTGCACGTCTTTTCATCTTTTCTGCATATAGCACGCAAATGGAAACTTGTAGACATGTTTAACTCACTTGGGCATAGGGGTGCAAAAACTCACTTGGGCCTTTAATAGGGGATGCAAAATTCTTGTTTTTTCTTTTATTGGGCTTACAAAACTATATCATGAACCATATTTTGGGACTACTCAAAAAAGGTGGGGGACTACTTTGTGATAGGAATGTCCACCCTACATTCTAAGGGGTGTCCTAAAAAATTAGGGAAGACTAATCTGCCCTTATCCTAATTAAGGTTATAACTAATCCTAATAACCCACTAATTTAACCACTACCCACTAATCTAACCCACTAAATTAAAACCTAAAATCAGTTTCAAAACCTTTTCTTTTCTTTTATTCTTCTTCTTCTTCTTCTCCAACATCAACCAAGAAGTCTGATTCGAGTAAAATGAAAATCCCCAGGTAATTTCCTTCATACTCATTCCTTTTAATCGTTTTTTGTTGAAGAAATCGATTAGAAATCATCAAAAACCATAGAAAATGGTAGTTACAGTATAGATTTCGGCTAGGAGAAAATTTTGAAAACCCTAGATTTTGGTAACCGAACTTTCAATATGAAGAACAGTTCCGCCAATTAGGAATTTTTAGGTAACCGAACTACATAGTTCGGTAAGCTCGCAAAAAAAAAAATCGTAACCGAACTCCTTCTTTATATGAGAAATTTGAGTTCGGTTTAGTCGATAAATTTATATAGGTAACCGAACTTTTATAAAATATAGTTCGGTTACTTCGAAATTTCTATGGGGTAACCGAACTTTGATCTGTCAACACCAAACTTGTAGTTCGGTGACTTCGCAACTTATACTAGATAACCGAACTTTAGTCTATTAACATTTTGTGTTTGATGTAATCCCATGTTCAATTTTATTTGATAATAAAATATTCTGTTTAGCTAATAATGTGGTTTTCATTCATTAGGAACAAAGGAAAAAAATCTAATCCCACCTAGATGAAGATTTGAGAACTCCCACCCCTCGTGGTAGAATACATTTGGATTTCCAAAACCGTGGTACTAAAAATGCTAAACATGGAGGGGGATCGTTACAGGAAGTGAACCAAGAGAATGTTCGTAATGTAATCCAAGATGTCAATCAAGAGGTGATGGAGAAATTGTTTGTTAGCTTGGCCGCCATGAAATGTCCTTCAAGATGCTCCGGACGAGGGTGGTTATGACAACCTTCCATAACCTTGTAGAGAACCGATCCACCCAATTCTTCGTTGTAATTAAATACAAGCTTGAATGGGCATTTAATCTTCTTTGAGAAAGTTTTGTTCTTTCCTATTTGTCTTTCCTTTATAAACATAACCCTTCCTCTTGTGGCTTTTATCGGGATCACCGCTTCTCTCACAAACCATTTCAAAGCGGGTTTTGCTTTCTTTCCCATTCAATACTAATACGCACATGTCTTTTATTGCATGTTGTCTAGCCCAACTCTTTGCCTCTAAAAGACTTTTGAATACCAAGTCATCCATGTAGTGATGGGATGTGTCATCGTACAAAATATCAACAGGGGTAGGTTGATTTTTTATTGGTTCTATTGGATCAGATGCAACCTACGAGTAATAGCACAACGTCAATACCAACTAAAAATAAGAAATGCTTAAATTTTCGGCAATGTAAAAATAATATACGATCCTGCCGAACAAAAAGTTCGGTTATGAAAAAAATATTGCGATCTTGCCGAACTTGTTCTTTGGAATTTTCTATGGTATAGTTTGGAAACATAATTACTACACTCGACTAAACCGAACTACAAAGTTCGGTTAGATATTCAATGAACGTGATTTGCGATCTTTCCGAACAAAAAGTTCGGTAACAAAGGGACTAAACTCGACTAAACCGAACTATTAACTGTATACTCTATAGAATTAGTTCGGCAACGTTTTCTGGAAAAAAGTTAACCGAACTCTCAAAAACCTCCATTAAAAAAGAATTCGATTACCTGCGTATGCTGAAATGAGTAACCGAACTGCACATACAGGAGAGTTCGGCTACCTGTTCTGTAGAATTGCTAACCGAACTACTTTGACCTAGCCGAAATTTCTTCCTGAAATTTTCGATTTGGCTAATATTTTGCACAATTCAAGCTACATTAACTAAATTTGAGCCATACATGAGTACCCATAACTTCATCTTCTGGTTGTGGATGATAAAATTCATCATTTGGGTCGTTAGGTTGAGTTTGGGGTAAATAGCTTTCATCATCTAACAAATAACTCATATCCGGATCATTAGAAATATTGAAAAATATATTAGGAGATGAAGGAGGTTCTGATTCTGAGGAGGAGGTATCATCACATGAATCACTCATATCATATTTACTAAACTCAAAATAAGATTTTTTGGGTTCTTCCCTCTTTTTCTTCATCTTTTTTTCTTCATCTTCTTCTCTCTCAATAATTCTGATTCTAACAAAACTATCATATTAATAACTCACTAATCACTAACTAATCAGTAATTAATCATTACACTAACACTAACTAATCAATAAACTAACTAATTTAATTACCAAGGGTAAATTTGGTATTAAAAAGGAATTTAGATAAGGGGTGACCCAAAATTACTTCAAATGTCCTACCAAAAATTGAAGAGTAGTCCCCCACTTTTTTGAGTAGTCCCCAAAAGATGGTTCTATATCATAGTGGCGATTTTGGGCGAGCAAAGGTGTGCAATTGCACACCCCCGTGTGGGATAGGCAAATGGTTAAATTGGATGGGTAAAGGTTTAGATCCGAGCATTTGCCAATTTCGTCTCAAGTTGAGCCGATTCAACTTAAGAGGATTGAATCAACTTGAAATGATCGGCTAAGGAAAGGCCGAGGCTTGGCTCTGGTTGAGACGACCATCGTCTCAGATTGAGATGGTCGACCTTCTATGATCCGATAACGGCTAGTTCATATGATGACTCTAATTTCATTTCCTATAAATTCTATGATTGAGATGGTTAGCTCTATGATCACACCTTATACATCCAAAATTTCGTATAATTAAACTTTCGATCTCAAACTTTAATCTCTAAATCATAATAAAAAAGATCCCCAGAAAAATATCCAATTCATCACAAACGCAAAATACTTCAACAAAATTGTTTCATCATCAAAAGTTCGCGGTCCAAAGTATAGTATGGATGCAGATAAAGGTACTTATAGAGATTACATGGCATTTACGCTTGATCCTATCGATGGTGTTCTAAAACAATATAATACACTTTGAGGGAATATTTTAAGCATTTTAGTTAGGAAACTAGGAATATTCAAAGCAGTGACGTTGTTGGGTTGTCATGTCGTTTTAATATAATCAACAAGGACACGAACATTTGGGTAGCCTTGATGATGCAAATGAGTCGTTGCAACCGAGTAATGATACGAAGGTCGATGTGGTAAATCGCATTTGAAATTGTATAATAACTAATCTATAAATGTTCAAATTGCAGTAACGAAAAACTCGAGAGGAATGTCAAAGAACATGAAATGCAAGTTTCAAGAACGAAGCATGTTTCCACATCCTCAGAAAGCTGATCTAATATGACCCTGATATGTTGAATGAATATCAAGTACCAAAAAAAAAAATCACCTTACAAGACTACAAATGTTTCTCGGCAACATGGGTCTTCTTATTCTTCACCATAAACAAACTCAAATCCTCAAACAAATACAGGTGGCATGACAATTCTAATCTCAATGTCAATGAAAATGCAGAAAGATATGATGGACTAGGCACAAAAAAGCAAAAAGAAACAGAAAGGCAGCTTATCAAGATGTCGCACAATCATCACCATCAGAATTCAACATTCAAGAAATTTTTGAAAAACAAGAAAAGACCAGTATTGTTAAAATAATGGAACTTCAGAAAATGGCTGCAAAAAACTGAAGAAAGGTCGTAAGGTTGTTAAAAAAAATTGTTTAATTCGCACATGAGAGGAATCCCGGGAATGAACATGTCAAGGATGAATGATGCACAACTACGACTCTGGCGAGTTGAATTTTATGAAAGTCGAGCACAAGAGGCATGAATACGCCCAACAATAGTTGACATTGATTATGAAGATAAGGACACCTTAGATGAGGATAAACCAAAAGAGGACATTGATTCTCTATTCTTAACCAAAAGAGTTTCAAGACTAGAGATCCCAACCCTTAGCTTAGAAGATTTCTACCAAGAAATATCGGTTTGCATCAAGGAGACATAAGGTACAGGCATCTCCTAAAATTCTGCATCCGCACTCGTCACAAAGATATTATCATTAAGCACAAGTTCATAAAGAACTCTCCCCCATTCGATGTCATTCCCAAAGAGAACAACACGGCGACCTTTACACGTAAAGCATTTTTATGGATATTAACAAATTTACAAGAAAATTTGTATCCATCATCATCATCAAAAGTTTACTCCTCTTAGTCTATTAAGAACATAAGAGTTAAGAGCTAGCTTAACTTTAGAGGAAAAATCATCATGAAATGGTGTTCAAATCAGATAAATATGACAACAATATCTCAAGGAAGTCAAGCAATTACACAAGAATAATCATGAGGATCAAGTATTGTGATCATCTTATCTAAGGTACAAACTTGTGAAGAACATACAAGATGTGATTTATTCTTAGAAAGAAAAATCAATCTTTCTGCAATGATTTACAACAAGAATAGTTACCAAAAGCGTATAAAAAGATATGCTTGACAAAGAACAAGATGCACATATGAGTCAATAAGAACCGTGCACCATAAGTTCACATATGGTCATGAATCGTTCAAGCAATAATCCTGTTCAGTAACACTCAATACTATCCACAAACACAAAGTGATTTAGTGAATAAAGTTGTCTTAGAAGTGTCTATAAGAGTCATAGCAATGCTAAACATATTTGTAAAAAATAAGTTTTTTGAGCATCTACTAAATATATAAACTGGGAAATTTGGTACAACGGTTCGCCAACTGTATAGCTTGTTCACGAGTCAGGGAAACAACAACTTCAAGTTTTGCATCGCAAAAAAGTGTGATCGCCTTTCCAGTCATTTCACCAACAATAAACTAAAAAATTGAAATAGATTTTAGAAGAGAAAATTCAAGAGAAGTGAATTTTGGTGTGAGTGAATTGTTTGAAGATGATGGTAATTTATATAGGTAAAAAGTGAATTTTGAATTTTAAAAAAACTGTTGGCGTTTTTGCTACAAACGCCAGCGTTCTATGTTCGAGCGCCGCGTTTATGTTCGAGCGCCGCGTTTATGCTTCGAACGCCAGCGCTTGTGCTTCCAACACCGGCGTTTACCCTTCGCACGCTGACGCGTTTCTTGAGTTCGGGCGCTTGATGATCAACCGCCTAATGCTTTACCATAGTGGGAAAACTTGTTTGACCATCCACCTGGCTCAACAAAAAAATGGATTTGGCCATTGCCATAGGAATTGCCCTTACATTTTTGATAAATCTAATGATTGTTTTAGACAAATACAATAAAACAGTAAAATTGTCATGCCAACAGCCAATTTATTAAATTATGTACTCTTCCAACTTGAAACCGCTTCCATGAGTTGCATTCCTCCCATAGTCGTTTATGCATTTCGATTTACATTTCGATAGCAGCGACTAGGAAAATTGGAAAAAATTTGTGTATCCAATGAGCTTCGTGCACATCAATTTCTTCCTTTTCATTCCGGTACCTTAGTTTTTACTTCAATCCAGCAACTACATTTACCTTTTCATTTATCAAAGTTAAAAATTTGACTACCATTATTTTACTTTATCTACTCGAGAATTACGCCAATATCATTGCCTACCTGCTCATCCTTTTCCTTCGTCAAATTTGCAAAATCTCAACTCTATTTGGGGGAGCTAATGTCATGGATTACCTCAGACAACTTATTTCAGTTAGAATTTTCATATCTGCTAATGGGATACTAGTTTATTTGTGAGTTAGTTAATCTTCAACGTGGAATATAATTTCTCCACGTAGGATAAAATTCCATTGAAAAAGCTCTAATTAGGTTTAGTGTCCATTTACTGACATCTTTAACAAAACTACCTAGTAACTAGTAAGTTACTTTGTAAGTCCCTTAAACACTTTTTTGGATATCATAATGAAAAGTTATTAAAACAGAAATTAATCTCACAAGTTGGAAGCTTACTTCACAAAAAAACTAATTTTTTTACTTGTAGTTGAAAACGCGGGGTGCCAAATTACACCACTAACTTTTTCTTATGCAACATATATGGACTAAACTCAATTACAATTCCGAGAGTTACAACTTAATGAATCTCAATCAGGAATTATAAAAAGAGCTTATATCTATTTCTCTCACAATCAGAATGTAAACAGAGACAAGCCCGTAAACCTGATTATTCCGTGAGAGTACTTGGACGACTCCAAATATCAATATCCAAGATCAATCAAGTCGTATCCAACAAACAAGGATGGATATATCTACTTTGTTTGATTTACATACAACCTGTGATATTTCAATTATAAAGATAAACAATATAATACAGAAAAATAAAATAACATAGACACCACAATATTGTTAACGGGGAAACCGCGAATGTAGAAAAATCCCGGTACCTAGTACATATTTGAACACCAAACTGTATTAAGCCACTACAGACACTCGCCTACTATCAAAACTTCGGACTAGAATGTAGTTGAGACCGAATCTACCATCACGTTGATTCAGTTACAGTTGCGCTCCTTACGCCTCTTGAATCCCAACATGACTCCGAACAATTGATTCCCTTAGCTGACGTCATATACAGCCTAAGAGTTGCTTCAACTCAATTGAAGACTTTAAACCAATCTGCCTCCCACAGATAAGCCTATATGTATTGCATTCTGATCAAAGATTAAGGTGAGATAGGAAATCGATTGCAATAGACAAAGTCTGGCAATCCTCAAAATATGGTCTTACGACTCCCGAAGAGCATCCTAGATTATTATTCACCTCACAAGTATATACTTGTGGAATCACAAAGTCTGAGATGAAGAAACTTTGTGATTTTAATTTATCTTGCCTGTTGGAGCAAATGACTCAATAATCAAAGCAAGATCAGGATACACAAACTATCAAGATAAAGATAATTGGACATGGCTTCACTAATCCCTAGGTGAAGTCTTTTTAGTCACTAAACCTAAAAAGGTTTAAAGGAGAGGACGACTCTAGTTTACAACTAGGACAAACAAGAATAGTTTCATGGATTAAAAAATCCCAGTTGTTTAAGGTTCTCCTTATATAGACTTTCAAGGTCAAGGTTGCTTTGGATTTAAGCTAAGGTAGCTTTGGAATCAAGAAATCAGTAATCACCGTTAGATGAGAAACTTGATTTGAGATTAATATAATATAATATACAGTTTGATTAGGATGAACTGTAACCGAACCGTGTACAATGACTTGTTCATTAAAGGTTAGCCAAAACTAGCCAGTCGAACGATAAGCTTAACCATTTTCATATAACACTTTAAGACTGTAATCTTGAGTCGCACATGTGATCAAACATGTCTAGATAATGTTTTTAGAGAGTTGTTCGAATGTCGATCATCTCATAGAAATAATTCTGATGCATCTGAAAATATTCGACAGGGTAAGTACGTGTACTTGGTACGTGTACTGTATTCCTGTTCGTGATTATTTTTTTCATGGTACATGTACCGGGTTTGTATACCTTTAAGTCAAAAACGGGTTCAGGAATCCACGGATCTTTTCCGGTTTGTATATTACTGGGTATGCGTACCTTTTCCGGTTTGCATACTGGGTATGTGTTAGAGCATTGCTCGGTTAAACTCACAAGTGATGCTATCTCAAGCTTGTTGTCAAATTTAGTTGTCAAAACTATATCTTGATTTCTAGTCTACAATTAGTTAAGTCTCGGACTAGGATAGAAGATGTAGTTGAGAAACAGACATCACAGAAGTCATCATCGCATTCTACCGTTTAAAGGCGAAGATCAACCGAAGCTTTTGGAGAACTTCCTCAACAAAAAATAAGTGAAGACTGAACCACCTATTTCTCAAGTTATGTTCACTTTTCTATCTTTGAGACGTTGTCGCGTAAATAATTAGACTATCGTAATCATATCAAGAATTTCGAGTCAAGATTCTTCTTGTAATTAGTCCTTGCAATATGACTAATCTTAATGAGCATTTCATACTTGATGAATTTCGGTTAAGAACAATTTATTGTTCGCAATCAAAATCATGATTCAATATTATCAATCGAAAATAGCCTGGAACAGTGATATGTGTCATTGATGTTATTCGGGAATGTTTCGAATCAATTTAGAGAAATATAGAACTACTATAAATTCAGATAAAAGATCAAAATCGGATTGATTCAAAAGAATCAGTTCATGAACACTTTATCCACGGTTTGCAAAGATTGCAATCCTTGATATATAAATGTATTTGTTCATGAGTATGAAATCATACTTAACCGATTTTAGAACTTAACCACATAAGTTTGAAAATGGGTACCCAAACTTAAGTTCCGGACTTTGATATTTTCCGATAGTTAACAAACGGGTACGCAATGTCGTTCCGGACCGAATTCAGGTGAAACAGTTTGCAAACGGGTACTCAAACTTAGTTTCCGGACTTTGACAGTTAAAACCGTTCGCATGTGGGTATGCATACTTGGTTCCCGGTCCTAAATCATTCTTACAACAGTTTGCATACTGGTATGCATACTGTGCTAAACTCCCATTTCAATCATTGAAACATTCTTAGAAGACGACAATAGCTATCTCACACAAACTATTAGCTTATAAGCAATTTTCAAGTGATCGAATGATCAATACGAAACATTTCGAGTCTACATCAAATGACTGTCTCACACAAATCATGTAAGATGTTATAAGGAGATTTTCACATGATCATCTTTTGACTTACATCAAGAATAATGATGAACGTAGTTAAAGAAAAAAGCTTTCCAACACATATTTTGAGAAAGATATAAGCGAGTTAAACTCAGCTCGAAATATCAAATGTGTATAATATAAAAGTCTATGTAGCTATTTGACTTAGTCTCAATAGGAGATAGAATAGAATTATGAGTGATAGATGAGTTCAAGTCTCCACATACCTTTTGTTGATGAATTTCCTCCAATCTCCCCTTAGTAGATCTTCGTCTTCAATCGATGAACGTCGTGAAGTCTAAAGCTCAACTACACATTCTATCCTAATCCGAGACATATAGTTTTGAGATAGCAATCAAGACTTATAGTTTTGATACCTAAACTTGACAAACAAGCGATAACAACGCTTGCGAGTTCGACCGAGCAGTTCTCTAACAATCTCCCCCTTTGTCAATTTTAGTGACAAAACTATCAATACATATGGATTACAAAATAAATAAACTTTGTAGCTTTTCATCCAAATGCTTGATTTCCTTGGTTCTTCAACATTCCTTGAATTCTTCGTCACTCCAAGTACTCCAATGATTCTGAACGTGTTCAACTCAGCATCATAGTTGTTGAAGATCCGTAGCTATAACAATGAGAAAACAATAGCTCTCAATCATTGTTATACAGTGTCGTAGTATTATTACACATCATCAAAGTTCAATTGTATCACGACTTTGACAATAAAACTATGGTGATATGCATCACTCCCTCTTTGTCAATACTTCATCTTACAATGAAAACCAATCCCCCTTACATAATGATCCGTAAACCATATGTATGTAGTGTGAACGACAAAATAATTCTCCCCCTCTTTGTCAATATAAATTGGCAAAGGTACGAAAACTAGCGGGATCATAATGAAATTCTCAAAGAGATTATTCATGACTAAAAGAGAACATATCAACTTTGTTTCGATGATTTCACATAGTCGAAACTTAGTGTATTCATCAAGGAGTTTATAAAGATACAAGATAACTCCTACAATATTCCACAACCGCACTCCCCACAAAGATTTGGAAATTAAGCACAAGTTCAATTAAGAACTCTCCCCCATAAAATGTCATTCCTGAAAGAACAACAAGAGCGACCTTACTTTTACAAGAAAAGAAGGATTTCTTTGGACATTAACAAATCACATGAAACATGAATTTGTATCCATTAAACTCGAATAAATTAACCACGAGAGAACCTTAATGATTAATTTAATCGGAAATGTTCAGCATAAGAAAACTTACGGAGCCATACAGTACTTTTACATAGAAGTGGATCAGGGAAAGATCAATACTGCAGAATATACAAAAGTTCATTCTATCTTTTATCAATATTTGCATAAAAACATAATAGACTTAACTTTTGACATATATGGGACAATCATAGTTCACGGACGTAAACCCACATATCCCTTCTTTTTTTTGTAATATATAAAACTAATAAAGATTAATACTGCAAAATCATCTTCCAAATAACTTAGAAATTAAATAAATAAATCTAAAACATTGCAAGATGAAAATTGTTGGCAATAGCTACATGAAATCACAATACAAACCCTAGTTATCCTTCTTAAAACACAAGAATAAATTCTCACAAGAAGTTTCCTAGACAAAAATAAAAATCAACAAGCTAAAAACAAATAACTCCTAAACCAACAAAACCGATCATGAACTGAAATCAAAGAACACTTCCGGAACCTTCATGGGTTTTGATACCTTTGAGCTTGTGATTGACAGCATTAACTGCTTCTTCAGAGAAGATATCCTCAATTAGAAAATCTTTAACATGTGTCTTCATGAGAACAAGGTCAGAATTGACCATTTTCAACTCAGTTCTTAACATATCGAGACCCTTCATAGTATCAACGAGCTGCAGTTTTGCTTCCTCAAAGTATTTAAGAAAATCATGAACCACTTCGGACGAAACCATCTCATCATTCTCTACATCTTGATGAGTATAAGCGTAGTAGCATGAGACATCAAAATAATCATCAGGAGTTTGATATTTAATATCATCAACTTCTACTAGAGTTCTTTTCTTCTTCCCTTTGGACTCGAAACCAATACCTTTATCAAGAAAACCTCTTGCAAAATCACAAGTGCGGGAAGGCGAAGACATTCTTGACAAGAAGAAAGTAACCTAGAGTACGCGTACGTGACTCAATAGGATTGGTATTTAAGTGGTTTCTTAGGGAAAGTAAATTTTAGGGTTTTTTTTAGAAATGGTTCGTGGCAAGCAATATTTGGGTACCCGTACGAACACAATCCGAACCCTAAAGAAAATCTAAAACAGTAAAGTATCTTTTTACGAGGTAAAAAGAATACAACAAAATTTTGCTAAGTGAAAATTTTCTTTCAAAATTTTTGGCTCAATAAATTTTATATTTCCACAGAAGAAAAAAAATTAGAGCACAAAAGTAGCTCATATCTCAATTGTAAAAAAAAAATCAAAATTAAAAAGTAGACAATCGAAGTGATTCTCGAAACAAAAACAATACTTAGGCAAAGCTGTCTGTAGACAATAGTTTAGCTATGAACGATAAGAAAATAGCTCAACTAAGCAGAAAGCATTTTACCAATAATTATACCTGATTATAAGGATATCTTACTTAACATGTAATGAGTAAGAATTCAACCCTTGTAATTAATTAACACAAGTATGAGCTTTACGCTCATCAATTGAATATTGTTCATGGTTAGTCCTTTTTTTCCTTCTAATTTTTGGAGGTAACCCTTTTTGATGTGAAAAAGTATTATAAAACTTACTATATGAGACTAAATTTGAATCCTTACCAGAATAAGTTTGTTTGGAGGATTTGGACAGCCTGTTGATAAGATCCTTGTATCCTTCAATTATCAGATTAAGGTTGTCATTCATATCTCCATTGTTGTTTCCACCTACTGGTACCTTTCTCATATCTTGAACACCGTCCTTCACTTTAGGTTGAGAAGGACCTTTCTGAAATCTCCTTGACCGATTTGTATTAATGCTACAATTAGTTCGAACGTTCGATGAGCAGATTGAACTGACTTTCCTGGAAGAATTCACAGGGTGAGTACTAAAACCAATAGGTTTAGACATCCGAATGTCAGTTACACCTTTGAGTATTAAATCTAAGGTGTGTTGAAGTCGACTAAAGTAGTTGTTATTCAACCTCGATTTGCTCTTCCGTTGAACATGTCCTTTTGAATCACAAAAGAGACATACTTTGTGATCACCGAAGTGATTAGAGTATGTAGGATTAACAACATCGTTAGAAGATATCTTACTTCCGGGAGATGTGGTGATTACTTGATTAGTGGATGAACCAAGCACCTCTTTAACAATAGGAAGGATTTGCAGTTTAGCTTCTGAAGATGGTTTATTAGAGAAACATGATTACAAGTAGCCACGTTTTCTAATATCACGGCTGTGTCAGAAGTAATTGGTATTACGGACTCCCCAGAACAACTTTTATCTTGAATAGAGAGATTACTCAATAGTCGTTCTATTTCCAGGGCATCTTCCTTGAGTTTAGCCTCGAGTAAGGTTCGGGTTGAACAAACTACAAAATTTTCCTCACGGAGAACCCTTGATTGGGAATCACGATCTTTTACCATACCAATCATCATATTGACCTTGTGTTTCAGCCTATTGATTTCAACTGCCTGGATTCTTACAAGTTTTAGAATTGTTGCACTCTATTGGGATGCTTCCCTTTCTACTTCAGAGTCAGACTCATCAGTAGGATAGTCAGGGTAAAACAAATCAGTACTTGTCTGTTTCGTAGGAACAGAATGTTCATCTACATGCGAGATCGACAAGTCTTTCTCTTTAATATATTTCATAGAAACAAAACATTTGTTTCTGGTGATGCGTTTTTCAGAGATAACACTACTGTCCATAGAGTCAGATTGCTACAACACATACTCATGAGGTCTTTAACGTGTTTTCCTTCTCTGACACCAATTGAAAAAGAGGAGGCCTAACAACCACTCCCAATATTTCGTTAGGCAATCTGTATGGACTAACTCAAATATAATTCCAAGAGAATCAACTAGACATTCAGACTCAATCAAGGGAAATATATCCAAGAGTTATATCTCTGTTTCTCAATGTAATTAGCAAATCAAACAGATTTGAATCCGTAAGCCTGATTATTATGAGAAACAACTTGAATGGTACCATAGACCAATGTTCAAGTGTCAATCAATTTTAATCGACAACCAAAGGTTGGATTTACCAATTGATTGAACTACGCACAACCTGTGATATTTCAATTATATAGAAAATATAATGTGGAAAAGAAATAACACAGACACCATAAATTTTGTTAACGGGGAAACCGCAAATGCAGAAAAACCCCGGGACCTAGTCCAGATTTGAACACCACACTATATTAAGCCGCTACAGACTCTAGCCTACTACAAGTTAACTTCGGACTGGAATGTAGTTGAGCCCTAACCAATCTCACACTGATTAAGGTACAGTCGCGTTCCTTACACCTCTGAATCCTAGCAGGACTCTATGCACTTGATTCCCTTAGTTGATCTCACCCATAACTAAGAGTTTCTACGAACCAAAGTCGAAGACTTGATAAACAAATCTGTCTCCCACAGAAAAGTCTATTCTGATAGATAAATCTGTCTCCCATAAAAATACCTATGAAGTTTTTGTTCTGTCTTTTGATAAATTAAGGTGAACATGAACTAATTGATAATCTGGTCTTAAATTCCCATAGAACAGCCTCACCTCACAATAACTTACTATATGGTAGTAGAACAAGTTATTGTTGAATCACAAAGAATGAGACGAAGAGCTTTGTGATTAATTTTTATATCTTACCTATCGGAGATAAATCTTGAGCAAATCTTAGAGAAGATAGTGCCCAATACGATAGAACAAGTAAGATCAGAACATGCAACTACAGAGAAAATAGTTGGGTCTGGCTTCAGAATCCCAATGAAGTCTTTAAGTCGTTAACCTATAATGGTTTTAGGAAAAACCTAGGTTAAAGGAGAATCGACTCTAGTCGCAACTAGTATCACACAGGAGGTGTGGGGATTACGTTTCCCAGTTGCTAGATTTCTCCCTTATATAGTCTTCAAATCAGGGTTTGATAACTTTGAAACAAAGAAATCAATATTCACCGTTGGATGAAAACCTGATTTAAGATTCAAGCTAAGTTTGCTTTAAACCAAACAAATATATCTCCACCGTTAGATGGTCTTAGCTTGTTACACACAAATGAAATATACCTTCATTTAGATATGGGTAACCGTACCTAAATGTGTATATTGAGTTGGCTCAATAACAGTTAACCGAAGTTAGCCATATGAACACTTTTGTACTAACAACATTCATCTTAACACTTCTAGATCAAATGATACTCAAATGAATCTAATTGTGTTACTCATAGAGTTGTTCAATTGTTTATATTCTCATAGAAGTTAACAAGACATAATTGAAGCAAAATCGGATTGATTAAAAAGAATCAGTTCATGAACGCTTTAGCCACGGTTTGCAAGGATTGCATTCCTTAATATATAAATATATTTGTTCATGAGTATGAAATCATACTTAACTGATTTTTGAACTTAACCACATAAGTTTGCAAATGGGTACGCAAACTAGAAAAACGAGGGTCTAACAACCACACCCAATATTTCGCTTAGCAATCTGTATGGACTAACTCCAATATACTTTCAAGAGAATCAACTAGACAGTCATACTAAATCTTATGAAAAGTATATCCAAGAGTTGTATCTCAATTTCTCAATTCAATCTGCAATCAAACAAATAGGAATTTGCGAGCCCGATTGAATATAAGAAATAACTTGGACGATATCAAAAACTAATACCCAAGTGTCAATCAATTTAATCAACAACCCAAAGGTCAGATTCACAAACTTATTGAACTTACGCACAACCTGTGATATTTCAATTATATAGAAAATATAATGCGGAAAAGAAATAACACAGACACCAGAAATTTTGTTAACGAGGAAACCGCAAATACAGAAAACCCCCGGGACCTAGTCCAGATTTGAACACCACACTGTATTAAGCCGCTACAGACACTAGCCTACTACAAGTTAACTTTAAACGGGAATGTATTTGATCCCTAACCAATCTCACATTGATCAAGGTACAGTCGCGTTCCTTACGCCTCTGAATCCCAGCAGGACTCTGCGCACTTGATTCCCTTAGCTGATCTCACCCACAACTAAGAGTTTCTACGACCCAAAGTCGAAGACTTGATAAACCAATCTATCTCACACAGAAAAGTCTATTGAATAGATAAATATGTCTCCCACAGAAATACCTAAGAGTTTTTGTTCCGTCTTTTGATAAATCAAGGTGAACAGGAACCAATTGATACACGGACTTATATTCCCGAAGATCAGTCTAGTAATATCAATCACCTCACAATAATCTTAATCGTATGGTAGCGAAACAAGATATTGTAGAATCACAAACGATGAGACGAAGATGTTTTTGCTACTTTTTATCTTGCCTATCGGAGATTAAATCTCGAGCAAATCTTAGAGAAGATAGTACTCAATCACGATAGAAAACAACAAGATCAGAACACGCAACTACAGAGAAATAGTTGGGTCTGGCTTCACAATCCCAGTGAAGTCTTTAAGTCGTTAACCTACAGGGTTTTGGAGAAAACCTAAGGTTAAAGGAGAATCGACTCTAGTCGCAACTAGTATCACACAGGAGGTGTGGGGATTAGGTTTCCCAGTTGCTAGATTTCTCCTTTATATAGTCTTCAAATCAAGGTTTGCAATCTATGTTACCTTGGTAACAAAGCATTCAATATTCACCGTTAGATGAAAACCTGATTAGACTCAAGCTAATATCTTTCAACCGTTAGATCAAATTAGCTTGTTACACACAAAAGAAAAGTGACTTCAGTTAGATATGAGTAACCGTACCTAAACGTGTGCACCTTGTTGGCTCAACAATGGTTAACCGAAGTTAGCCATATGAACACTTTCATATCAACCTTATTCATCTTTACCATAACTAGTTCAAATGACTCAAATGAAACTAGTTATAGAGTTGTTCAATTTTTTATATTCTCATAGAAGTATACAAGACACAATTTAAGAAAAATCGATTTTGATTCACTCGAATCAATTCATGAACATTATAGCCACAGTTTGCAAAAGATTGCATTCCTTATTATATAAATGTATTAGTTCATGAACAAATCGATTTTAGAACATAACCTTCTCAGGTATGCAAACAGGTACGCATACCTAAGTGGCCGTACCAAGTTTGGGTTCGTTAGTATGTGAACGGGTATGCTTACCATCCAACCTCAGTTAAATTCCGGAACTTAAAACTCACGCCAGTACGCATACCGGTATGCATACTGAGTTCCCGGACTTTCATAAACCAACCAGTACGCATACGGGTATGCATACTATGGTTCCCGGACTTGGAATATCTTGCAACAATTAGCATACAAGTACGCATACTGTGTTATATCCAATCATGGTTATTTGTTCTAAACTCCCAATTCAATCGTTGAATCATTCTTAGAAGACGACAATAGCTGTCTCACACAAACTATTAGCTTCAAAGCAATTTTCAAGTGATCGAATGATCAATACGAAACATTCCGAGTCTACATCAAATGACTGTCTCACACAAATCATGTAAGATGTTACAAGGCGATTTTCACATGATCATCTTTTTTCTTTCGTCAAGAATATAAGATGATTGGTTAAAGCGAAAGCTTACCAACACATATTTCGATAAATATGTAAGCGAGTTAAACTCAGCTCGAAATATCAAATGTGTATAATCGAAGTCTAAATATCTATACAACTTTTGTCTCAAATAAGAGATAGAGTAGATAAAATTTTGAGTGATAGATGAGTTCAAGTCTCCACATACCTTTTGTTGATGAAGTTCCACAAGATCCCCTTAGTAGTTCTTCGTCTTCAATCGATGAACGCCGTGAAGTCTAATGCTCAACTACACTTTTTATCCTAATCCGAGATTTAGCTATAAGTAGACTAGAAATCAAGACTTATAGTTTTGGAAACTAAACTTGACAACAAGCTTGAGATAGCAACGCTTGCGAGTTCGACCGAGCAGTGCTCTAACAATCTCCCCTTTTGTCAATTTTAGTGACAAAACTATTACAAAATAAATAAACTTTGTAGCTTCTCATCCAAATGCTTGATTTATTTGGTTCTTCAACATTACTCGAAATCTTCGTCACTTCAAAGTACTCCAGTGATTCTGAACGTGTTCAACTCAGCATAATAGTTGTTGAAGATCCGTAGCTATAACAATGATAAAACGGTAGCTCTCAATCATTGTTATACAGTGTCATAGTATTAATTATTACACAACATCAAAGTCCAATTGCATCACAACTTTCAAAACAATACTATGGTGATATGTATCACTCCCCCTTAGTCAATACTTCATCTCACATGAAAACCACTCCCGCTTACATAATGATTCGTAAACCATATGTATTTGTAGTGTGAATTACACATTAATTCTCCCATTTTTTGTCAATATAAATTGGCAAAGGTATGAAAACTAGTGGGATCATAATGAAATTCTCATAGAGATACTTCATGACTAAAAGAGAACGTATCAACTTTGTTTCGATGATTTCACATAGTCGAAACTTAGTGTATTCATCAATAAGTTTATAAAGATACAAGATAACTCCTACAATATTCCACAGCCACACTCTCCACAAAGATTTGGCAATTAAGCACAAGTTCAATTAAGAACTCTCCCCCAGATAATATCATTCCTGAAAGAACAACAAGAGCGACCTTACTTTTACAATAAAAGAAGGATTTCTTTGGACATTAACAAATAACATGAGACATGAACTTGTATCCAGAAAACTCAATTAAATTAACCACAAGAGAACCCATGATTAATTTAATTGGAAATGCTCAACATAAGAGAACTTACGGAGCCACATAGTACTTTCACATAGAAGTGGATCAGGGAAAGATCAATACTGCGGAATATTCAAAGATTCATTCTATTTTTCATCAATATTTGCATAAAGACGTATAATAGACTTAATCTTTGCAATCAAAAGTTCATCCTATCTTCCATCAATATTTGCATAGTGACATAATAGACTTAACTTTTGACATATATGGGACAATCATAGTTTACGGACGCAAACACACATATCCCATAACAATTTTTTTTGCAATATATAAAACCAATAAAGATTAATACTGCAAAATCATCTTCCAAATAAACTTTAGAATTTAAATAAATAAATCTAAAAACATTGCAAGATGAAAATCGTTGGCAATAACTATGTGTACTCGCAATAATTGCTATTCCAAACCCTAGTTATCCTTCTTAAAACACAAGAATAAATTCTTATAACAAGTTTCCTAGAAAAAATAAAGTAACTCAAGAGATAAGAAAATTAATCTGCATCTTCATCATCGGAAAACATTCAAGTGGCTTGAATAATATCCATTTCTTTCTTGATTTCGGGAAACTTCGTAGTAATAACACGTAATTGTTCTAGCACACATTTTACATTGGTATTGATTTTACGCACACCCTTGTGAATTTGATGAAGAAGACTCAAGGTAGTAGGATCACAAGAACCGTCAAGGGAATCACTTCTTTGTCTTTTGCAAGCATTCTCCTTTATATGCTTGAAAGTACAAGGACGAACAAGTTTGGGAGTTCCAATAGAGTTGCCAATACGAACAATAGAATGTGCTCGACAAATTTGCTCAATTAAGCAAGGAAAGCCTAACTTCTTGTTGGATGACGTCATTGAAAGCATTTGAAGAATAATGAATCCACAAATATCAAGACTTTGAGAACCCAATCCAAGGAAATAGACTAGCTCCACAAACTCACGACTGCACCGAGAATTCTCAATTGTGGAGGGATAAAGATTAGATATACCAAGTTTTCCGAAAGACATCAAAGCAAGACTAAGATAATTAGTAGGAAATTTCCCTTAAATCCAATCAACACTCTTGCCACAAATACCATTAAAAATGGTTTCATAAGATGGTCTTTCTTCCCTCGGTCTAGGAAGGCGAAAATTACCCAAAGGAATTTTGGTAATCCTTGAAATCAACTCTCTATTAACAAGAATCCTATCTCTATTTATCATGGTCATGAATTCCATGTCATCAAGATCAACATCATGGATGTTAGCATAGAAGATTCTTGTGAGAGTGGCAAAACCTTCACCAAGACCATTAAAGATGTTTCCAAGATTAAATTTTTCAAAACAAATCAAATCTTCTTTATGACCACTACACGTATCCAATTTCTTTCTAGAATGAAACCACTAGAAGAAATCCTTTCAAAGATCTTACTACTAGAATCATGGATAAATCTAATTCTAATATAATCTTAATTTTGAGGTATAGTCATGCTAGAAGATGATGAATCTAATTTTTTTGAAACCTTCTTTGAAACCTTGAAATTTTCCATGAGACCTAGAAATTGAGAGTACAAGGAGAAAGAAAAAAACTTACTTGATATCCTCCTTGAAGATGAAGAAAACCCTTCGCCACTTTTGAATCTCCAAGGATGAATTTTAATGGAGATGATACATGAACCCTAGAAAAGTTCACGTACGCGGACTAGATAATGAAGAAGAAGGGTACGTGTACCATACTTCTTATATACTCAAAAATGGGCTTGGACCCGTTCATGAACCGCGACCCGCAAAGAGAAGGCAGGATTTGTTCAACAGCCAAGGTTCACACATTGACAAAATCAGTATAGTGTAGATTAAGAATAGTAGGAAACCTACATCACTTTAATTAACCTTGGGTAGAGAAAAAAAACTTGTCAAAGAAATTTTCTCATATAAATAGATTTTTTTTTTTAAAATTAACCCGTCTACAGAAATAATCAAACCGTTACTTGCCCCATCTCAAGTTATATACAAATGGGATAGAGCCAAGCTTGTTACCAAGAAGCAAGATGTGCAGAGAGATCCTCATGCAATTTTTTCGGTTGATATCTGTGAGATGTACCAGAAGTATAATCATAGTAATGATGATACTCAGGGTTAATAGATTTTTTTTGAATCCCCTCCCTTATGACCATGGAATGACGTTTTCTTACAATTATAACCTATACCGAACTCATCAGAAATCTTTTTATCAATTTCACATGCATTGGTAGTAGGCATAGTTCGTACATGAATACATGAATTGACAGGTACAGAACTTTTATCAGAAAAAATATTTTCCTCAATCGAATTAATCTTTTCTAAGAGTTTAAAAACGCTTTCAAATGCTCTAAATAGATCTTTGTCAATTGATCCATCACAATAGTATTCCTCAAACAGATTAAGAGTTAATCTAGTGAGATTCCATATCCTTGAGCATTGACCACGTTTTTTCAAACGATTTTTCTTAGAAGAACTTTTAATTTTTCCTTTAGACCGTTTCTCATCATCGAAGATTTCCAAAGTCTCAGATGGAATGTGCTTATTTTGAGAGACCAGATGTCTTGTGGATAATAAGCTCTGAACAATCTTTAAGGAATTCTGGCGTACGTTACAGATGTCAAAAGCAAGTTTCCCAAAGAGATTTCCCATATGGATAGAATTTAGGGATCAGTCAAACACAAACTTAATTATTAGGTTTATAGCGTTTGCCTGTTTTGATACCGATTGAAAAAGCGGGGGTCTAACAACAACACCCAATATTTCGCTTAGCAATCTGTATGGACTAACTCCAATATACTTTCAAGAGAATTAACTAGACAGTCATACTCAATCTTAAGAAAAGTATATCCAAGAGTTGTATCTAAATTTCTCAACTCAATCTGCAATCAAACAAATAGGAATTTGCTAGCCCGATTGAATATAAGAAATAACTTGCACAGTATAAAAAACCAATATCCAAGTATCAATCAATTTAATCAACAACCCAAAGGTCGGATTCACAAACTGATAGAACTTACGCACAACCTGTGATATTTCAATTATATAGAAAATATAATGCGGAAAAGAAATAACACAGACACCAGAAATTTTGTTAACGAGGAAACCGCAAATGCAGAAAAACCCCGGGACCTAGTCCAGATTTGAACACTACACTGTATTAAGCCGCTACAGATACAAGACTACTACAAGTTAACTTCGGACTGGAATGTAGTTGAGCTCTAACCAATCTCACATTGATCAAGGTACAGTCGCGTTCCTTACACCTCTGAATCCCAGCAGGACTTTGCGCACTTGATTCCCTTAGCTGATATCACCCACAACTAAGAGTTGCTACGACCCAAAGTCGAAGACTTGATAAACCAATCTGTCTTACACCGAAAAGTTTATTGAATATATAAATCTGTTTCCCACAGAAATACCTAAGAGTTTTTGTTCCGTCTTTTGATAAATCAAGGTGAATAGGAACCAATTGATACACCGTACTTATATTCCCAAAGAATAACCTAGTAATATCAATAACCTCACAATAATCTTAATCGTATTGTAGCGATACAAGATATTGTGGAATCACAAACGATGAGACGAAGATGTTTGTGACTACTTTTTATCTTGCCTATCGGAGATTAAATCTAGAGCAAATCTTAGAGAAGATAGTACTCAATCACGATAGAAAACAAAAAGATCAGAACACGTAACTACAGAGAAATAGTTGGGTCTGGATTCACAATCCAATAAAGTCTTTAAGTCGTTAACCTACAGGGTTTTGGAGAAAACCTAAGGTTAAAGGAGAATCGAATCTAGTCGCAACTAGTATCACACAGGAGGTGTGGGGATTAGGTTTCCCAGTTGCTAGAGTTCTCCTTTATATAGTCTTCAGATCAGGGTTTGCAATCAATGTTGCCTTGGTAACAAAGCATTCAATATTCACAGTTAGATGAAAACCTGATTAGACTCAAGCTAATATTTTTCAACCGTTAGATCGAACTTAGCTTGTTACACACAAAAGAAAAGTGACTTCATTTAGATATGAGTAACCGTACCTAAACGTGTGCACCTGGTGGGCTCAACAATAGTTAACGAAGTTAGCTATATGAACACTTTCATATCAACCTAATTCATCTTAACCATAACTAGTTCAAATGACTCAAATGAAACTAGTTATAGAGTTGTTCAATTGTTTATATTCTCATAGAAGTATACAAGACATAATTGAAGAAAAATTGATTTTGATTCACTCGAATCAATTCATGAAAATTATAGCCACGGTTTGCAAAAGATTGCATTCCTTATGATATAAATGTATTAGTTCATGAACAAACCAATTTTAGAATATAACCTTCTCAAGTATGCGAACGGGTACGCATACCTAAGTGGCCGGACCAAGTTTGGGTTCGCCAGTATGCGAACGGGTACGCATACCATCCAACCTCAGTTAAATTATGGAACTTGAAACTCATGCCAGTACGCATATCGGTATGTATACTGAGTTCTTGGACTTTCATAAACCAACCAGTACGCATACGGGTATGCATACTATTATTCCCGGACTTGGAATATCTTTCAACAATTAGCATACAACTACGCATACTGTGCTATATCCAATCATGGTTATTTATTCTAAACTCCCAATTCAATCATTGAAACATTCTTAGAAGACGACAATAGCTATCTCACATAAACTATTAGCTTCGAAGCAATTTTCAAGTTATCGAATGATCAATACGAAACATTCCGAGTCTACATCAAATGACTGTTTCACACAAATCATGTAAGATGTTACAAGGCAATTTTCACATGATCATCTTTTAACTTTCGTCAAGAATATAAGATGAACTTGGTTCAAGTGAAATCTTACCAAGACATATTTTGAGAAATATATAAGAAAGTTAAACTCATATCGAAATATCAAATGTGTATAATTGAAGTTTATATAGCTATACAACTTTTGTCTCAAATAGGAGATAGAGTAGATAGACTTTTGAGTGATAGATGAGTTCAAGTCTCCACGTACCTTTTGTTGATGAAGTTCCATAAGCTCTCCTTATTAGTTCTTCGTCTTCAATCGATGAACGCCGTGAAGTCTAATGCTCAACTACACTTTCTATCCTAATCCGAGACTTAGCTATAAGTAGACTAGAAATCAAGACTTATAGTTTTGGCAACTAAACTTGACAACAAGCTTGAGATAGCGACGCCTGTGAGTTCGACCGAGCAGTGATCTAACAAAAATTAAGTTCCAGACTTTGATCTTTTCCGACAGTTTGCAAACGGGCACGCATACTGTAATTCCGGACCGAATTCTGGTGAAAAAGTTTGCAAACGGGTACACAAACTTAGTTCTCGGACTTTGACAGTTAAAACGGTTCGCATACGGGTATGCATACTTGGTTCCCGGACTTGAATCATTCTTATAACAGTTTTCATACTAGTACGCCTACTGTTCTATATCCAGACAGTGGTTAATTGTTCTACACTCCCATTTCAATCATTGAAACATTCTTAGAAGACGACAATAACTGTCTCACACAAACTATTAGCTTATAAGCAATTTTCAAGTGATCGAATGATCAATACGAAACATTCTGAGTCTACATCAAATGACTGTCTCATACAAACCATGTAAGATGCTACAAGGCAATTTTCACATGATCATATTTTGACTTTCGTCAAGAATATTGATGAACGTAATTAAATAAAAAATCTTTCCAACACATATTTCAAGAAAGATATAAGCGAGTTAAACTCAGCTCGAAATATCAAATGTGTATAATATAAAAGTCTATATTGTTATACAACTTAGTCTCAATAGGAGATAGAATAAAATAGAATTTTGAGTGATAGATGAGTTCAAGTCTCCACATACCTTTTGTTGATGAAGTTCCTCCAAGATCCCCTTAGTAGTTCTTCGTCTTCAATCGATGAACGCCATGAAGTCTAAAGCTCAACTACACATTCTATCCTAATCCGAGACATAGCTATAAGTAGACTAGAAATCAAGACTTATAGTTTTGACACCTAAACTTTACAAACAAGCTTGAGATAACAACGCTTGCGAGTTCGACTGAGCAGTGCTCTAACACATTTCAAATAGTTTTGTGTTAACTCCGGAACTCGGTTGTGTTTAAATTGTTTACATACCAGTACACGTACTGAAAAAATTATGTGAACTCCGAAACTCAGTTATGTTATACAGTATACATACCGGTACACGTACCATAACATAACTGTTCACGAAAAGGTTAAGTACTTGTAATTTGTACACCTACTTACAATATCAATTAAATTCATTTGCACATACAATTATTTATCCGAGATAATTAGCATTTGAATAATCTCTATTTATATTTATAAAACACCATAGACATATTTGATCCCTCGATTGTGTTTCGAGTTAAGTCTTAAGTGTTTATGTAAATGCTCAAGCTTATAGTTCAGTTGGCTATCTTCGGCTAACCATTCATGAGCGTGGTCTTATACACGGTTCGGTTACGGTTCATCCTAACAAGAGTGTATATCCTTATTATGTAAATCAGATTCAAAGATTCATCTAACGGTGGAGATTGTTTGCTTGGTTCCAAATCTATCTTAACTTAAACCTAAAGCAACCTATGCTTTGAATCTCTATATAATGGGAACCTAAAACAACTGGGATCTTTGAATCCCGACACTACTTTTGTGTGTCCTAGTTTTTACTTTTGTCGTCCTCTCCAGAAACCCTTTTAGGGTTTAGCGACTACAAAGACTTTATAGGGATTCGTGAAGCCAGGTCCATTATCTTTTCTTGGTAACTCGAGCATCCTGATCTTGATCCATTGTTGAGATGCTCACTTGATCAAGATAGATAGTAATCATCAAATCTCTCTTCGTCTCAAACTTTGTTGATTCTATAAGTTTGTATGTTGTGAGGTGAATAGCAATCTAGGCTGCACTTTGGGTTGCATAAGTCCGGATTTTGAGGTTTGCTAGACTTTATCTATTGCTATCGATTTCCATTACCTTGATCTTTGATCAAAAAGGAGATCACATATATAGGCTTATCTGTGGGAGGAAGATTGGTGTAAAGTCTTCAATTGAGTTGAAGCAACTCTTAGTTGGTGTGACGTCAGCTAAGGGAATCAATTGTGTAGAGTCCTGCTCGGATTCAAGAGGCGTAAGGAGCGCAATTATACCTTAATCAGTGGGAGACTTGGTTAGGGCTCAACTACATTCCAGTCTGAAGTTAATTGGTAGTAGGCTAGTGTCTGTAGCGGCTTAATACAGTTTGGTGTTCAATCTGGACTAGGTCCCGTGGTTTTTCTGCATTTGCGGTTTCCTCGTCAACAAAATTTCTGGTGTCTATGTTATTTCTTTTCCGCATTATATTGTTTATCTTTATAATTGAAATATAACAGGTTGTACGTTAATCAATCATAGTAGATACCCCCGACCTTATTTGTTGGATATGACTTGATTGATTACATGGGAAATTGATCTTTGGAACCATCCAAGTACTCTCACTTGTAAATCAGGTTCACGGATTAGTCTATGTAAACTTTCTAATTATGATAGATAAAGATATAACTCTAGATAATATTCCTTGATTGAGATTCATTAAGTTGAACTCTCAGAATTGTGTTAAGTTTGTCCATACAGATTTCCTACGAAAAATTTGATGGTGTATTTTGGTACCCCCGCATTTTCAATTGGTATCAGAGCAGGCAAACACATTAAGACCTAATAAGTCTTTGGTTGAAGTAGTCTGACTATATGGACAAGAGTAAAATCTCTGATAAACGTTACACCAGTTTAAAAGAAACTTCTCTTATGGACTTTGTGAAAGAGTCTGAATTTTCAAACTCTCATAGAGATGAATATTCTGATCCCATTAAACAGTTGGATGTTGATAAGTGTTATCCCTATTATCTTACAGATGAGTCTGACTCAGAAGTTAAACGGGAAACAGCCAAAGAAAGTTTTGAAATTTTCAAGCGTATAGAATTTCATTCTTCTGTGGTCATTCGGCTGAAACACAATGTCAATACTCTCTTGGTATTATTTCTGAACATGATTCCAAATCAAGGATTTTTTGTGAAGAACATGCCAAACTGAAATCGAGAATTTTTTTCACTCAAAGCTATACTTAAAGATAATACTTTGGAGATCAATCAACTGACGAGTAAAAAACTATTCTTCGTTGTGATAGTGAATCCAAAGAAACTACCATGAATACAGTCTATGCACGAAGCGATGAGTTGATAAAATTAAGAACACCTACTGTTCATGATATGCTAACAAAATCGCAGTCAAAAACTGATAAATAAAGTACTATTACTTTGATAGGAGATGATCAGTTAAATTTCTCTGACCAATAAAAAACTGTGTCTCCAAGGAGGAAAGTTCTTTGCAAGACGAGAATGAGAAACCACTTTTCCTGATTTCATTGAAACTTAGAAAGTGTGCTTTTACTGCAACGCTAAAGGACATGTTCAAATAAAGTGTAAGCTAACATTGGAAAACTATCAGTTTGGTCGTCTTCAAAACACCCTGAATTTAATTCTGAAAGGTGTGACTGATATTTGGATGTCTAAACCTTTTGGGGTGAAATCACATCCAATCAAATATGCTTCTAGGAATTTTAGTACTTCATGGTCCACGAATATTCGAACAAGTCAAAAAGGTACTATGCAAACTCGGTTCAAGAAGAACTCAGTGAAACCTTCGCATATATGGGTTCGTAAAGATACTCATACGCCTCATGAGAAAGCTGGTGTTTTCGTCAATAAAACGATTCAAAAAGCTAACATGAAATTGATTATTATAGGATATAAGGATCTCATTTATAAACTGTCATTCTCCTCGAGGCATGCAATCTCAGGTAAGGATTCTAATTGTGTGTCTTATTATGATGACAAAAATTTCTATGAACATTTTTCACGTTCTAAAAGGATTTTATTAGCAAGAGAAAGAGGTAAAAGTGGTAAACTGCAACATAATTCCTCTCGTGAGCATATGGATCACTCTTGTGCAAACTAGGCACAAGCTTTCGAACCTTATCCATGAAAATCCTACTGGATAAGGATTACTGCATGACAGGTGTACTATTTATCTCAAGTAGTACTTAGTTGTGATGAGCTATAATCTTTTTCATATTGCAACCTTTTCGTACTCTCTATGATAATTTCAATTAGACACGGATGTTAAAAATTCTTGTTAAGCCAAGCTCCAAAGGTAAAGCATTCTCTGATATCTTTATAGGAATAATAATTCTATTATGCTTTAAACACAGGTTTATTGAGCTAAGAATGCATTATTATTCAAAGAAGAATATTTGTCATAGAAAAGGTAGAAAATTGCAGTATTGAAAAACGTTATGTGCTCTCTAAAAATTATTTTCAACCCTCCAAAGTTTGTGTCTAAAATCTGTTAGGAACAATGGGTCCCATACCATGGGAAGGTACACGTACCTTTTTCTTTTGTACGAAAACCCTAATGACTAGATAGGTCACGAACCAACTGCTTTCCCAGAGAATATCGCTTTCAAACTCTTTTATATACCTTAACTTGTGATTGAGAAATTCTCTTCCAAGGTTTCGCACCCAAGCATGTCTTCTATGTCATGAACCCCGAAAACATGGATAAAGCTCTTAATTGTAATGGTACTGAAACAAGAGGAAAGAAGAGAACTCTGGTTGATGACGAAGTTGTTGATTCATCCAGAAAACCTTCTGATATGAATTACTACTTTGCATATGATCATCAAGATGTTGAACGGGAAGAGATGAGCTATGCTGATGTTGTTTATGATTTTGTTAAACAATTTGAGGAAGTAAAACTAGAACTTGTTGAAACGGTAAAAGGTCTAGACATGTTGAATACTGAGTTGAAAAAGGTTTTTGCTGACCTTGTTCTCATGAAATCTCATGTTCGTGAGCTTCTCAATGAGGATATTTTTTCTGAAAAGCTCGTGGATACAGTTGATGACAAGTTCAAGGGTCTCAATCCCGATGAAGAATCTGGAAAAATCTTGTTTATTTTTTTCTATATTTTATAGAAAACTTCTTGTGAGAATTTATTTTTACTTTTGAGAAGGATAACTAGGGTTTGGTATAGCAAAAATTGTGATTACATGTATTTCCAATAATTTTCATCTTACATGTTTTTAGATTTATTTATTTAAATTCTAGAGTTTTTGGAATATGAACTTGCATTATGTAATCAATATTGGTTTAATTATTGTAAAAGTCTTATGAAATATATGTTCCTTTATGTTTTCGTGAATCGAGCTGATATTTCATATATGCTCAGAAGTTAAATCTATTATGTTTTTTACAAACTGAAAATAAAAAAAAATCTTTGAGAATCTTATCGCAGTATCGATCTACTTGTGATCACACTTTTGTGTTATTACTGCGTTACACACTCCGTAAATTTTTCTTATGTTGAGTCATACCGATTAAAATTATCTTTTTGTCCGAAATTGGCATTTAGATTAATTTAAGTCGATTTTCAGGATACAAATCCATGTGATTTGTTAATGTCCGATAAAATCCTTTCTTTTTCATAAAGTAAGGTCACTCATGTTGTTCTCTTGGGAATGACATCAAATGGGGAAGAGTTCGTAAATGAACTTGTGCTTAATTGCTATATCTTTGTGGGGAGTGTGGCTGAGGGGATGCTTGTATCTTAAATCTCCTAGATGCGCGCTAAGTATTTTCTTACTATGTGATATCATCTAAATAAAGTTGATATGTAACCCTTGGAATCCTGAAATATCTTTTGGTTTTACTATCCCACGATTTTCGTACCTTTGCCAATTTTATTGACAAAAGGGGGAGAATTATTAAGTAGTTTCGCACTACATACGTATGGTTTATGGATCATTAGGTAAGGGGTAGTGAATAAATAATCTATAGGTTTCACCTATTATGCAAAAGATGTAAGTATTGATTAAGGGGGAGAAACATATTACCGTAGTATTACTTCAAAGTTCGGAATAATAGGTTTCACCTATTATACAATTGAGCTTTGGGGAAGATAATAATACTATATTTCTGTATAACGACGATTGAGAATATTTTTTTTCAAAAGTTGTTAGAGCTATGGATACATATCTTCAACAACAACTATGCTGAGTTGAATACGTTCAGAATCATTGCAACTTGAAATAACGAAGAGTTCAAGGAGTTGAAGAAACCAAGGAAATCAAGGCATGGTGGATCAAAGAGTTTTCGAAGCTTTATTTTTTATCCATATGTATTGATAGTTTTGTCACTAAAATTGACAAAGGGGGAGATTGTTAGAGCATTGCTCGGTCGAATTCACAAGTGTTGCTATCTCAAGCTTGTAGTAAAATTTAGTTGTCAAAACTATATCTTGATTTTTAGTCTACAATTAGTTAAGCCTTGGATTAAGAGAGAAGATATAGTTGAGAAACGGACATCACGACATTCATCATTGCGTTCTACCGTTTGAAGGCGATGATCAACCGAAGCTTTTGGAGAACTTCCTCAACAAAAGGTAAGTGAAGACTAAACCACTTATTTCTCAAGTTATATTCACTTTTCTATCTTTGAGACGTTGTCGCGTAACTAATTAGACTACCATAAGCATATCAAGAATTTTGAGTCAAGAATCATCTTGTAATTAGTCCTCGAAATATGACTAAGCTTGATGAGCATTTCATACTTGATGAATTTTGGTTAAGAACAATGTATTGTTCGCAATCAAAATCATGATTCAAGATTATCACTCAAAAATAGCCTGGAACAGTGATATGTGTCATTGATGTTATTCGAGAATGTTTCGAATCAATTTAGAGAAATATAGAATACTATAAATACAGATATAAGACAATGTATATATCAGTCTTACAAACTAAGAAAACTGTTATAATTCTGAAGCCGTAATTCATGTACTCAGTACACGAAACGGAGTAGCTATATGTCGACAAACAGATGTTTTGTACGCATATTAGTATGCACACCTTTAAAAGTATGAGAACTCGTGATCCGGATCGGTACGCAAACCATTAAGCGTACTATAAAAGAACTATGGTTACGAAACCGTTTTGGTATCCATACCGGTACACGTACCAGAAAACTTCTGTGTACTCTGGAACTTGGTTATGTTTAAATGGTATCCACACCAGTACACATACCAAAATAGTTTTGTGTTAACTCCGGAACTCGGTTATGTTTAAATGGTTGACATACCGGTACACGTATTGAAAACGTTGTGTGAACTCCGGAAATCGGTTATGTTATAAAGTATATATACCGGTACACGTACCATGACATAACTTTTCATGAACAGGTTAAGTACTTTTACTTTGTACGCCTACTTACCATGTCGATTAAATTCATTTGCACATAGAAATATTTCTCCGAGATAATTAGCATTTGAATAATCTCTATTTATATTTATAAAACACCATAAACCTATTTGATCACCTGATTGTGTTTCAAGTTAAGTCTTAAGTGTTTATATAAATGCTCAAGCTTATAGTTCAGTTGGCTAGCTTCGGATAACCATTCATGAGCGTGGTGTTATACACGGTTAGGTTACAGTTCATCCTAACCAGAGTGTATATCTTGATTATGTAAATCAGATTCAAAGATTCATTTAATGGTGGAGATTGTTTGCTTGGTTCCAACGCTATCTTAGCTTAAACCTAAAACAACATATGCTTTGAATGTATATATAATGGGAACCTCAAACAACTGGGATCTTTGAATCCCGACCTTACTTTGGTGTGTCCTAGTGGTTACTATAGTCGTCCTCTCCTGAAACCCTTTTAGGGTGTAGCGACTACACAGACTTCATAGGGATTCGTGAAGCTAGGTCCAATAATATTTTCTTGATAACTCAAGTATCTTGATCTTGATCGATTGTTGAGATGCTCACTTGATCAAGATATATTGTAATCATCAAAGTTCTCTTCGTCTCAAACTTTGTTGATTCCACAAGTTTTATCTTGTGAGGTGAATAATAATTTAGGTTGCACTTCGGTTACATAAGTCCGTATTTTGAGGTTAGCTAGACTTTGTCTATTGCTATCGATTTCCATTACCTTGATCTTTGATCCAAAAGGAGATCACATATATAGGCTTATATGTGGGCGGAAGATTGGTTTAAAGTATTCAATTGAGTTAGAGCAACTCTTAGTTGGTGTGACGTTAGCTAAGAGAATCAATTGTGTAGAGTCCTGCACGGATTCAAGAGGCGTAAGGAGCGCAATTATACCTTAATCAGTGGGAGACTTGGTTAGGGCTCAACTACATTCCAGTCTGAAGTTAATTGGTAGTAGGCTAGTGTCTGTAGCGACTTAATACAGTTTTGTGTTCAATCTTGACTAGGTCCCGGGGTTTTTCTGCATTTTCGGTTTCCTCGTTAACAAAATTTCTGGTGTCTGTGTTATTTCTTTTCCGCATTATATTGTTTATCTTTATAATTGAAATATCACAGGCTGTACGTTAATCAATCATAACATATACGTCTGACCTTGTTTGTTGGATACGACTTGATTGATTACTTCAGAAATTGATCTTTGGAATCACCCAAGTACTCTCACACGTAAATCAGGTTTACGGACTTGTCTTTGTAAACTTTATGATTTTGAGAGATAGAGATGTAAATATAGATACTATTCCTTGATTGAAGTTGAACTCTCAGAATTGTGTTAAGTTTGTCCATACAGATTGCCTACGAAAAAGTTGGTGGTGTATTTTGGTTCCCCCGCGTTTTCAGTATGCGTACCTTTTCCGGTTTAGAAACTAACATATCTTTTCTAGGTTTGCATAATAAGTATGCGTACCTTCCTGGTTCACGAGTCAACAGACTTTTTATGGTATGGATACCGGGTATGCGTACCAAAAAGTCGTTGCCGAACTATAGTTACGCCGGTACGTGTACTGAATACATTTATTGCGGCTTCGAACTTATAACAGTTGTCCCAGTATGTGAACTAGTATGATATTGTCCTATATCTACATATACATCAGTTCTATATTTCTCCAATAATCAATTCGAAACATTCCCGAATAACATCAATAACACATATCACTGTTCTATGCTATTTTCGAATGATTAAATCTTGAATCATAATTTAGGTCATAAACAATAAATTGTTCTTAACCAAATTCATCAAGTATGAATAAATGTTTTTAAGCTTAGTCGGCAGATTTCGAGAACGATAATCAAGATAAAGTTGAATCGAAATTTCTATTATGCATGTAATGTCTAATTTAGTCATGCGCTATTGTTTCATAGATAGAAAGGTGAAAACTAGAGTAATAGGTGGTTCATTCTTCACTTACCTTTTGTTGAAGAAGTTCTCCAAAATCTTTGGTTGATCTTCTCCTTCAAATGGTAGAACGCAGTGATGTCTAGTACTCAACTACACACTTCTATCATAATCCGAGACTTGACTAAATGTAGATTAGAAATCAAGATATACTTGTGATCAACTAAATTTTACAATAAGCTTGAGATAGCAACACTTTTGAGTTCGACTGAACAATGATCTAACAATAGTCATTTTGAAATTGTGTTCCCAAATTAATTTTTCACTTTTTTACTTTTTGAAGTCGAAAACTAATATTTAAAGTGTTATCCAAACATGTTATAAATGCATCAATAACCAGTGCGCTTAAACATATCTCATGCTCTTTTACCTCAACCAGATGCATCATAAGGAAGCATCAAGTATGACAATGAAATTTCTGCTAGATGGGACCAATTTTTCCTATTCCAAAAATGTGATTCTAAACAATCAGATAAGCAGTATAGTGAATCTCAGATCACTTTCTGTCTCGGTTGGGACCGAGACACTGTTATAGTTTTGTATCTAGAAGATTATTGTTAAAGTCTCAATGAAATTCTAGTTTCAAATTTTATACCTACAATTTTTATATCAAAGGTTTCTATTTCCATACCTGTCTTATTGAAAACAGAGATATATTTATATTTTATTGAACTTACACATCTTTGATAACCCCTTCTTGCAAGTATATTTATGAATTGTCCCCGCAATTTGGATTATTTCCCTAAACAACAATTATATTTACACGGATAAGTCATGTCAAATGCTAAACTTGCTTTAGGTAAAAAATTTAAGCTACTCTCATATAAGTTCTAAATTTCCTAGACCACCTTAATCTTGGCTAATTCGGATAACTAGTCTGGGTTTATCGCGGTCGAAACTTCGGATTGAATACTGTATTGTCGATATAACGTGGTCCATCTTGGCTGAGTGCTGAAAGTGGTATTTTCAGCGGTATCTCAGCCAAAATTGACTACATTGCTGATGAAAAAACTTCTCCAAAACCGTTTTATCCCAAAATAATCCTCAAAATAAAATCAAATGGGGAGCTTTATGGGTAACGACGGGTCTCAAACAGAATGCCAGGTGGTCCGATATAAAAGGTATATGTGAGATGCGGTATTAGGGGAGTTGTTTTCCAAATGGTTTATTTTACTTTTAATAAAAGAGAGATCTGATAAATCACAAAATTTGTAAAGTATTCTATTGCCTTTACCATTGTTGAACTGGAGAAAAAAAAAGGAGAACAATTGTAGTATACTAGTATGAATTTTCAGTTGCCTTAAGTAACTATTTACATTTGCAAAACTTATGTTGATCGAGCAAGAAGAAAACATCGAAATAAAAGAATTTTTTTTAGGGGATTTTGTGTTTCCCCCTCAAAATAAATAGTTATTTTGCATTACCCCCTTTTTAAATTGATAATTGGTGAAACCCCCTTTCTGTTATAACTTCCGTCAATACCAGTTAATTAGTCAAGTGTAGTGCACGTATGTGAGAGATAAAATCCCGTTAAAACATAAGTACCTATGTAATCTTAACCTCATATTTCTTTTAACTGTAATCCGACGGTAATAATCCTAAATACCATTTCTAACCTAATTGTACTATGAGCATTATGCCCATCTTCTCAAAAACTCATTTCTTTGTAGGGAGAAAATTTTTTTTATCCGCCATTGAAACCGAACATGCTTCAAATTTCATCTTAAGCTCCATTAAACTGCAGTTGAATTTATCGGAGGGAAGGGGTCCTATATAAGAAAAATTGATATTAGGAAATTGATTGTCAGGTGATGACGATGGCGACGGAGATATAGCTACTGCTACTATGGTTTCTCAATACTCTTTTTTCATCCTCACGAACAATTTATCAATCCAAATCCGTTTTTTTGAAACCCAAATCTAAACATATTCAATTGTATATATAGTCTGTATCTCCCAGCAATTTTTGCATCATCCACCACCTCTCACACTTCTTCCTTCCCTCTACCCATAGATCCCCACTTCCCATGTGTTCTGAATTACCCTAGTCTGAATTTTATTTCTTAGATCTGCTAGAAATTTCCAATCAATTTTGGATTTAGGGTTATGCGAAATGATATTTAAGTTTTCTAGAGATGATGAAGGATGTTTGTTTTTCTTAGTGGTTAAGGGAAGACTAAACCTCGTACAATCAAATAGAACTGCTGTTGGTTTACCTTCAATGGAGTATTTTGATTACAGGGAACTAAAATGAGCTAGTGTTGGGAAGGTGACGGAGGTATTGGTGGTGGAGGGCTTCTTTGTGCCGGAGGGTTTTTAAGAGTTTTCAAAAATAAATATTTATTTATGGCACACATATGCTCTGCACGTGCACTATTAATTGGGTACTGTCGGAAGTTATAACAGAAAGGAGGTTTCACCAATTATAAATTTAAAAAGGAAATAATACAAAATAACTATTTATTTTGAGAGGGCAACACAAAATCCCCCTCTTTTCTTGCAATTATACAATTTATTTGACAACGAGGAATTGCCATTTTCAATCTACATTAGGTTAGTTGTGTTCACGTCATTAACCGGCCCTTGAAATATTCAATTTACTTACTTTTTTTGTCAACTTGAATTAATAATCGGCAACTAAACTTGGCCTTTATCAGAAACGAATGAAGAAATTATTAAAAACCACTAATGAACATCTAACATTCTAATTTATTCTTAATCATCCACTTATCCTCCAATCGCTACACTTTGTACACTTATTCTTTAGATTAAAGTCCAGTGTACCTAATGTCCTTTGTACTAAACTACTCAGTTGACATAGAAAGGACTAACATACATGGGTGTCCACTAAGTACGGATGCCTTAAATGTTTACCTGGTGCCTATATAAAGAGTACATTCCGTAGTGTAGTTCACATCAAAACTAAACTGCCCACACAAAAACAATTTACCATTTCTCAAAGCAGGGTGTTCAAATACACCTCTCAAAGACTCGAACAATGGCTCTCTTTTTCTCCTCCTGCAATTCCATTAATTTCTTGCTTATCAGCATCGCCTTAAGTTTGCTGATCATGGAACCAACAATTACCCAAGCTGCAACTTATGGTTCTGTCGTTCAGTTTCGCGCCTCCTCATGGAAAAATGCACATGCTACATTTTACGGTGATGAAACTGCTCGTGAAACAATGGGTATGTAACCGAGTCGTATTCTGATAAACAGCATACATATGAGTAAACACAAATGGCGTTTATGATAAATAATGCACTATTGTGCAACCCTTATCTATGCAATTTCATCTAAATCTTATTTGCGTGTCTTTTATTGTCAATATTGCAGGCGGAGCTTGTGGGTACGGGAATTTGTTTGACAGTGGATATGGGACTAACACTGCAGCATTGAGCACAACATTGTTTAACAATGGCTATGCATGTGGAACTTGTTTCCAAATGAAGTGTGTTAATTCCAAATGGTGTTATGGAGGTTCCCCATCTATAACTGTCACTGCTACAAATCTTTGCCCTCCTAACTGGGCCCAAGATAGTAACAACGGTGGATGGTGCAACCCGCCTAGGACCCATTTCGACTTGGCCAAACCTGCTTTCATGAAATTCGCACAATGGAAAGCTGGCATTGTCCCTGTTACATACCGCAGGTACTTATATCATAAATTCGAGCACATTGGTAAATGAGATTTACTCGTTGCATTTTGCTTAATTATGGCATTTGTTTACTCAACATGGTTATATTACTGTTTTGTAGAGTGCCGTGTGTGAAACCTGGAGGACTACGATTCAAGTTCCAAGGAAATGGGTATTGGTTATTAGTATATGTAATGAACGTAGCCGGAGGAGGAGATATATCAAACATGTGGGTGAAAGGAAGTAAATCAGGCAAATGGATCAGTATGAGTCATAATTGGGGTGCATCATACCAAGCATTTGCAGTATTGGGAGGACAATCTCTTTCATTCAGGGTTCAATCTTACAGTACTAAAGAAATCATTACAGCTTCATATGTAGCACCTGCTAACTGGTATACAGGAATGACTTATAAGTCTTGGGTGAACTTTCACTAGTGAAAGGTGGTGCATATGTGGGGGGAAATAAGGATTTCTCCCTTTAACCAGAGGAGTTAGTTTTTACGATTTTTAAGGTTTTTTTAATTACAAAGAATGCCCCACGGACAGTCGACCTTATTCTTACGACCGACTGTTCATTTGCGAGCCTGGCGAGTTGCCATACTAATGAAATTATTTTTGTATACGCATTCTCTCTGTCGCGCAATTTTTGTTTCAATTTTCTCAATTTTTGTGGTATGATTACATTTTGTAGGCATCCTTTAAATTGGATTAAAAGGGAATGGATGTTTGCAACAACAAAAATGTGAACCCTTTGCCCTTGGGATCTAACAGCATGTTCGTTTCAGGGAATTGGGAATTCCTAGGGAATCCACCCAATTTCTTGAACCGAACGGTGCAAATGAACTTTTTGTAATTAAGAATTTTGATTCCTAGGAATCCAATTCCCTCCAAAATAGTAGAATTTCATTACATTGGTCCAATAGTGCAATGGAATTGGATTCCAGGGTAAAAAAAAATATAATTGAATTACCTCAACCGAACATGAATTTTCAGGATTTGAATTGCATTCCTTGGAATCCAATTTCAAGAATTGGATTACCCCATAATTGAATTCTTAGGTTTCCAATTCTCCCAACCGAACGGGCTGTAAATATATTTCTCGACAAACCACATCCTCTTTGTGGCTAAAATATTAGGCTGAAGATCCCAGAGCAAGGTCAATTGGCACCTCAAATCAGTGAAAAACTCAAAATCATGGCATTTTAAAATCTAGATGACATAGTGATCGAAGGTTTTAAGCATTTTCATTTCGAATGAACGGATCAATTAAATCGCCAATCTCTTAAGAACACTTGCATAGGGCAAGAGGTGTCTAAAAAAGATAAAACTACTAAATCATCCTCACTATCAATATTGAAAAACTGATACCAAATACATTTCAATTCGACTCTCATGCGACTTGTCGATAAACCCGTTCTTCTTTGTTAGGTTTTTGTTTGATTCAAACATTTAAAATTGAAATATTACAGAAATTCTAGTTACGTGGATTTAACCAGAATCGACTGATATGAATGTTCATATTAGCCGATTCTTAACAATCGGCTAGTATGCACATACACGTCGGTTGATTCCGATTTCATGTTTATCGTGGTTGAATAAAATCAACACGTAATCAGTCGATATGAACATTCCATGTCGATCGATTCTGGTTAAAGGAAACAAAAACAATTTGTGTTGTCTCTAGTGCTCGTGCTTCCTTTGCCTTAATCGGCTTGCGTTTCTAGTTCTATTCGAGATGGTTGTTTCTTGATGGAAAATACGTGTAGGCGTATGAGTGGTGTTTGGTTCTTGTGTGTTGATTGACTTTTCACTCAGCGAATGAAAAACTCGATTATCTCTTCAGTTCCGTTCCATGTTTTCTTTCGCGAAAGACCTGTTTGGTTCCTTTGTTGCTTACCTATCGAGATGGTCCTAATTCCCGAACACGTGAATCCGAGCTCAGTGGTAAGAAAAGTGGGGAGATATCTCCTTGCATTACTACTCGGCCGGGGAGCGGGCTAACCTCCTCTTTCCATGCCGTAAAAAAGAGAACCCATGACGTGAAAAGCTGGAAGAATTAACTTCGCCTATGTATATTTTTCCTGTACAACCAGTCCTCAGCCAGGATAAAGGATAGGGAGTGTTACGCCTAATTGATTAAGTCACCAGGACATACAAAGAGTGATTCCTTGGTGCATACTCTATGCTGATGTTGTGGCGCTACTTGATGAAAGTAGGACCGGGGTCGATATGAAACTGGATATATTTTTGGAGATGAACTCTGGAATTGAATGGATTTAGACTCAGTAGGATTGAACTGAGTATATGAAATGCGAATCCAGTGATGTTAGGTCTGAAGACGGGGATATCTATTTAGAGGGAAATTAGTACCTAAGAAAACTCTCTTCGATATTTGGGATCGATGCTTCAAGGTAATGGTGGAATTGACAAGGATGTTATCAATGAGATTCGGCAGGGGTAGGCAAAATGAAGACAAGCAACTGGAATTCTTTATGACAAAAAAGTCCTACAAAAGCTCAAAACGAACTATATAGGATAACAATTAAGCCGACGATTTTGTATAGCGCGGAATGTAATTAGGCTACTAAAATTCAACACGTTCGGGAGATACGTGCAACAAAGATGCGTATGTTGCGTTGGACCTGTTTCCACACGAGTCGAGATCGAATTAGGGACGGAAATACGCGCAATAAACTTGGGTAACATCGAGTAAGGAGAAGTTTTTCAAAATCGTCTGAGATGGTATGGACATATCACTGTTGAAGTCCTCACGAGGCGCCAGTGCGCACAAGAATCAGAAGGATGTAGTAGGTTCAAAGAGAGGTAGAGGTCGACCAAATTCGAGATCAGAGGAAGTAATGTAATGGGACTTGAAGGGTCAAAACTTTTGAAGAACTGGTGTTGGATAGATGCACGTGGAAGTCAATGATCCACGTACCAGAAGCATGGAATATTCAACTTGGTTTATATCCTAGGTTTCATTTCTTCCTACCCCAACTTATGTGGGACTAAAGGCTTAGTTTTAGGTTTGTTTTATTTTTAGGATATAATCGTTCTTTATGGACATTCATAATGACCGATTCTTGGTTAAGGAAATAAAAATTTATCTTGTTGGTTTTTAAGCTACAATTGGTCGATACAAGCACTCATACCGACTTGTTAGACTTTTTTTTTCTTTCCTGGATGGGTTTTAGGTTACAATCGGTCTATATACCAACCAATATCCGCCGATTTCTGATTTTTGTCGTGGATGAAGAATATCAAATCAGAATCCGCATATGCGTGCCATCGTATACACTGATTTTAGTTTGGACAAACTTTTTTTTTAAATACCAAAAAGGCCAAATTCATTTTTAAAAGGATGAAAATAGTCATCACCTGAGGCAGTTACAAAAATAATATGTAATACAATAACATCCTAGTTATAATATACTCCTTCCGTCCCAAATTAGATGAGCTAGTTGGTTTTAATTTTTGTCCCAAAATAGATGAGATATCTCTCTAATCAAGGGGATATTTCTAAAACTACCCTTTTAATTGATTATTGTTACTATAAGAAATATGTATAATTTGATAGCCATGTTTATATTCGTTACGTAGGTGTTTTAAAATGCTTTTCAACGGTATAAAGTTTACGAAAAACCGTGATATAGTTTGAGAGATAAATCATTTCTATGTTTTACTAGTTATTATCCATAAGGGTATAATTATAAAAAATACTTAAACATATTCCCCTTTCCTCATTGCCTTAAAAATTGTGCAAACTGCAACTAGTTCATCTAATTTGGGACGGAGGGAGTAGGATACTGGAAACATGAATTGATTCGAAAAGGTCCGAGTTCAAATACCACAAGACTATCAAAGCCGTCACATCTAAGATCAAATCCTCACTTAATTTGTTCTTCTCCGAAAATACATGTGCATTCATTTCTTTCTAAATCAGCCAAATGGCTGCATACGGTAATAATCTCCAAATCCTTGCATTTTTTCCCACCAAACCAGGATGTTTCCGGACCAAAAAGTTTGGCAGAAGATTGTCTTGCAAGTGCAAAGATATCTTAAATGATTGCATGAAATAAAACCAGACTTTTCTCACATAATCGTAATGAGATAAATGCGACCACTATCTTCATTCTCTGTACCACATAGCTTAATAAGGTGTCCGAATATCAGAGATGTTTTTATGTTGAAGGTTTATTAGTGTTGAGATTAAATTGTAAAAAAAGATAGAACTGATACATTTGGTGAGACGTCTTTCTGCCATATGGATTTTGTGTAAATAACAACACTTCCAGTTCCTTCGTTGTTATACCTGTTGTAGCATATTTTATTTGGAAATTTACCATTGGGTACACCAAAATATGCGACTTTGTCTTCATCAGCTGTAAATTGGTGGTAATGTGATTTTAATCATCAACTAAAAATAATTGCTTCTGACTTTAGATAAAGATAAAAACCCAATTTTTAGCTCCTAATTACCATTTAAGTCTCAAGAGCTCCATTTGGTACCTGCTTTTCATAAATTGCTGGAAAGAAATATTTTTGATTGCCTACACCTTCCTAATTGCCATGCGAGAAATACAAACTCTTTCAATTACTTACTGTCACTGACATGTACCTTCATCTCTTGTTTTCTTTTTAAAATACCTTTCCACAGTCCTTTTCCTTGTGGAATATTCATATCCACATGAATCGATGTTTTCTCATTCTTACTTGTCCTTTGTTGTACTATTCTTCTCCACGACAGTTCCTTCTCTTTTGAGTATTTCCATACCCATTTGGAGAGCAAGACTTTGATTGTTATTCTCAAGTTCTTGATTCCCGCTCTACCATTCTTCTTTAATTTGCAGATTTTTCCTCATGAAACCCATCATATCTTTAGTTTATTTCCTTTTGTTCCCGGAGAAACCTACTCATTATTCCTATCATCTTCTTCTCAACTTGTGCAAAAAAAAAAGGGGTCAAATAGTCACATATAATATGATGGTAGTGCTTCTTGTGTACTCTTTATTAAGGTAATTCGCTCAAACCTTTGTTAGGTATCTAATTTTCCATTGTGCCAGCTTTTTCTCCATTCTCTCTTGAAATGATTTCCACACCTTGATATAGCTCCAAGTGGTAATCCTAAGTACTTGATCGGAAGCAATTCTATTTCACAACTCGTCTACTCAGATAACATATTAATTTCTTGGCCTGCACCTATACTAGTCATTGTACCATTCTCCAAAATCAGTTCAAGACCACTGAGAGCTTCAAATATCATCAAAAAATAGCATAAGAGATCTTACTTTTTTTAGCATTTGTATGACAGACCGGAAAATTACGCCTGCGGTGCCCAGCCGCGCAAGCCGAAACTTGCTGATGCGCCACTGGCAACACAGTGATCGGGCCTTAAAACTTCAACACTCACCAGGAAAATGCACGTTCCTTTGACTTTGCAAACAAGTTTCGCAAACATGGTGCCTTAAACATAGCTTTCACATCATTCCAACTTTATCCTTGTTTGCAAAGGGTTTAAAGCCATAAAGGCTAATGCCGATACATTCTTGTATGCATCACTGGATTTCTATTCTTGTCCAGGCATAGGGCATGGCTTGGACTTGCATATAGGTCATTGCAAGCATATTCTCAGCTTTCTTACTTTGCTAAAACTTTTCAAAAAATAGCAAAACAGCTTTTTGAAGCCCTAGACGATAGAATTTAGCAAAATTTCTGGCAACCACGTCAACATATCTTTATATTTGGGTCGTTTCCCATTAAAATGGACACATCTTCAGTTAAATTGATACAGTTGGGGTCCTTAACTTCCAAATAATTTAGCGCACGTGCTATAGCTTGTTCATCTATATCAGTGCATCGGTCAGGCTCATGCCGTACTTGTATTGCATAATCCTTATGATGTAAATGGATTATACAAGGTCCCCTAACTTGCATTACCGAGTTAGCTTCCTTTATTGGCCATGTCCAATCCACAAATTGCTACATGCATACGTCGAACGACTTGCTAGGAAGTTTGAGCATCCACCCAACGGACTGCAACGTACCTCATCAAGTATGACAACAATCATCTTTTGCGTTGCAATTCCGAGCCAGATGATATGAGTTACCAAAATGTCGCAATCATCTCGCAATTAGATGATGTGAGCGACAAGGTGATGGACCACTAATACTGCAACTCATTGCGACTTCCTACGTACCCTCCTCCGTGGATCGAAAGGATCAAACACTGACTGTAGTTCATCGATCATCGGGACAAGCAACTAAAGCCAACTCGTGTTGCAAGGCCAAATCCAAGCAAATCCTAGTCTGTATATATAGGCCAAAGAGTCTTTCGAAAGATATGCACAAGGTCGTGCGTAACTTATGTTTTCTTGAGGAAATATCCTCCAAGTACCTTCCTCGAGTAAGCAACGCGTCATAATGATTCTTTTCTATTCCGGCTAAGCTATAAGCTTATTGGCGCTTTCCTCCTTAATGCACCTTCAACCAACTACCCCTCCGTGTATTATTGATATTTTTACAATTTTAAATTCTTACCACTTTGTCACTCACCAAGTACCACTTCCTCGAGGAAACATCCACCTCTTCTTCGAGGAAAACACCCATCACTTCCTTGAGGAAAATATCCCCGAGAAATCCACACAACATAATCGTTCCGCAACATCATTAATACTTCCTCTAGTAAGCTAAACGATCTTAAGATGATGCCTCATCTTGTTCAATAACGCATCTTTGAGCATGCGTCATGCAAAAAGTGCGGGTGTTATAATTAATCTGCATGCAGGAAGATTATTGTATCATCTGCAAATTGTAGATGTGATATTTATGCTCCATCAGGTGATATGTTACAAAATCAATTGTTACAGAAAACGATAAAGGAATACCGTCACTGGCACTGTTGAAGAACGGCGGTCTTTAAGGGTCTTATGTTCTTCGTACCTTCTTCACCAGCAGAAAAATTGTTTTTCCTGTAACTTCTTTTTTCGATTTTTTTTATGCTCTAAACGTCTCCCTATTCTCTCCCTGAACTCCCTATTTCTTCTATGAGTCTCCTAAAGCCTTTATATAGTCACAGGATCAAGAATAAATTCGTAATAACTCAAAAATCTTCTCGATATCCAACCATTAACTCATGAATATTTTCTTTTATGTTTTATGTTCTTACGCATCTTTTCGACGTATACACGCTCCAGAACTTCCTTGTTTGACTCCTCCACACTTCTGCAGCAACCAAACTCCATCACAACTCAATCAAAACACGTTCAAGCACGATAAACTCTGAGGTTGCATATTTCCTTCCCGACGAAAATTTAGCCCAACTGAATGCATTAAAACACACATACCACCATTGTTTGGGCATATCACGTCTTTCCCAATCAAAATCAGTGATTGAATCTCACTGAAACTACTCCAAAAATCAACCAGAAAATTCCGCAGAAAAATGAAAAATTTCCCGCCAATTTTTTTTTTCAAACGATGAAGAAGGGTGTAGTGCCCTGAATCCAAAACGCGGGTGCCTTTAGCAGCTCGGCTGCCTTGGGGGCGCCCTTATCCATTTTTTAGGGTGCCTTTAGTAATTTTGGTGGGTGCCTTTAACACTTTTTCTGGGGTGTTTTCAACACTTTTTCGGGGTTCCTACGGTGTACTTCTGGGGTGCTTACGGTGCATTTCTGGGGTGCCTTTAGTACTCTATCCTGGGGTGTAAAACACCACTTTACGAGCCAATTTCGTCGCAAGAGCTTATTTCTCTAAAAATACCTACAAAGACATGAAATAACAAAATAAATACAAAATCGAATACTAACAATATATACAATTGAGACATATTAGACACAATAATGCGTCTATCATGATACTCTAAATACTTAAATTTTGCCTCTAACAGTAGCCTTATGAATAAATTGAATAAGAATTTCAGCTACTAACAAAAATAGAAAGGGAAAAAGTGGATCTCCCTTCCTCAGACCGTTGGTCGGTTTGAATTTTCTAGAGGAGTTCCTATTCACCAGTAGGGACGGGTTTGAAGTAATTGTGCACCATTTTATCCACATGCATGCTCTATTTTCTACCAAAACTATGTTTAATATTTTGAAGAGAGATTCCACCTGACATTATCGATTCCATATCTATTTTGTACCATAATCCTGGTTCTTTTTCTTTAATATTTCCTCAAGACATTCACTAACAATAAGCACCCCATTTAGTGTCTGTTTTTCTTTAACAAAAGCACTTTGAAAGTGAAAAATCATACTCAACATTACCATTTTCAACATTCATTGAGCAATTTGGATGTAATCTTTTGGTGAGCTTGATTCTTCCTTGTTTGGAACTAGACATGTAAAATAATAGTTTAGCCTCCAATTTAAGTTTTCGGTGGTATAGGATTCCCGCAAAGCAAACCATAGAGTCAAATTTAATAATGTTACAACATAATTGCAAAACTCAATTACAAATTCTTAATATTATATTAATTTCACCAAGATTTCTAATTGGGGGACAAAAATATGGAGGTGTACCAAAATTCAAATAAGATAAAACTGTTTTCATATGAATTATCACCAATATTCGTACCCATGTCCCCACGAGTTCGAATTCCTTCTCAACACCTACTTGGGATCAAGAAATTATTCATAGTTATGACAAAGATGAATGGGTCACTCAACTTATTCCACAACTATTAGTGCCTCCTACTTCCATTCTTCATTATACTTGTGTTGAAGGCATTTGGAGATACAAAAGCAGAATTTATATGGGCACCAACAACAATTTGAGATACTCCATTTTTAAATCTGTGCATTCTTCTATAGTTGGCGGGCACTCTGGTATGCAGGGGAGTTATATAAGGGCTAAAGTCATTCGTATTGGAAGGGACTAAAGAAGGAAATGCTTCTTTTGATCATCCATTGTGATATTTTTCAGAGGAATAAGGGTGAGCATACTCTCCCTACTGGTCTCCTCCAACCACTTCCTATTCCTACACAAGCCTGGCAGCACATCACTATGGATTTCATTGTGGGCTTGCCCATTTCCAGTAAAAAGGATGTTATTCTTGTTGTGGTTGATAGACTTACAAAATACAACCACTTTATTGGTCTAACTCATCCATTTACAGCTTCCACTGTGTCTCAGAAATTCTTTAACCATGTCTTCAAGATACATGGTTTCCCTTCTTCCATTGTTTCTGATAGAGATAAAATCTTTACAAGTAATTTCTGGCAAGAACTTTTTAAGGCAATGGGTACCATCTTACAAATGCGACTGCTTATAATCATCAGTCTGATGGTCAAACTGAACGAGTGAATGCTTGCTTGGAGAACTATCTTAGATGTATGACTGGCTATCATCCCAACAATGGTTCAAGTGGCTTTCTCTGTCTGAATTTTGGTACAACACCAACCATTATACCAGCTTGAACATGAATCCCTTCAAGGAATTGTATTAATATTCTCCATCAGACTGAACGAGTGAATGCTTGCTTGGAGAACTATCTTAGATGTATGACTTCGCATCAGCCCAACAATGGCTCAAGTGGCTTTATGTGGCTGAATTTTGGTAAAACACCAACCATTATACAATCTTTAACATGACTCCCTTCAAGGCATTGTATGGATATTCTCCACCCCATCTTGCTTTTCCTAATGAAGTCCTCACTTCTGTTGCTGCTGTTGAAGATTACTTACAACAAAGGGATGCTATGTTGGAATATTGTTAAGAGATTCTCTCCACAAGGCACAAGAAAGGATGAAGGTGTTTGCAGACAAAAAGATATCAGATAGAACATTTGAGGTGGGTGGCTTGGTTTTTCTAAAACTCCAACCTTACAGGCAGTAATCCTTCATTGCTTTGCGCAGGAACTTTAAACTCCCAACAAGATATTATGGTCATTTTCCTGTGATTGCCAAGGTTAGTCAGGAAGCATACAAACCTTAACATCCTTTTTATTCACAAATACACCACGTGTTCCATGTTTCTCAGTTGAAGAAAAGCATTGGAACTGCTGCCATCACTGCTCCAACTCTTCCACAGACTGATGCTGATAGAGAAATCATCCTCAAGTCTATTTCCATGTTGGGGACTATAAAAATCACTCGTGGCCGCACTATTGTCCCTCAAATGTTGATACAATGGTCACTTACAATTGCAGTTGATGCTATATGGGAGGATGTTGCAAATGTTAAAACTCGCTTCCCAAAATTTCATCTTTGAGGACTAGGATGGTTTGAATATGGGGGTAATGTCATGTGCCTGATACGAGTAGCTGCTCCTATCAGTTTTGATAAGAGACATTATTAGTCTAAATCATGTTAATTGAGTTAAGCTTTACGCTAGTTAGTTAATCAGTGGCGCTGACAAACCCACGTGTAAGGAGTCGATCGAATTGTCCCTTTTATTTTAGGGTTTTGCTAGTATTTATTATCGCTTCCGTCCTTGTAGTGAAGTTAAGAATTGAATAGAGAAAAAGATTGAACTCAACGTAGCATCAGTGGTTACTTTATGCTTGAGTTATCATTATCACTCGTACTTTCATCTACAATCATAACACAAACATGTTAAGATATGGTCAATATATTATACGATCTTGGCATTATTATGTTGTTATACGGTTGTAACTGCTTATATATTTCCTTATGTATATATCATAGATATTGTTAGGTGTATCTTTATTCTTGCCTTATCAAGTTCTGTAAGTTTGTATAAAGCAGGCCTTTTGCCTATCAATGAATACATTGAGTTAATCTCACAACAACTATATAATCTCTATGCTCATGTTTGACATGGCATCAGAGCTAGGAGAGATCTAACAACCAGTTTTCCGTTGTAATACAATCGAGAGAAAACATTAGTCATTGTCTCCAGATCATAACCTAGTTCAAAGTATTAACCCTACATTCAGAAACATAGTAATCATGTCAAGAGAAGATTTTCAACCTATCACTGTTCGGTTTGATGGAACAAACTACAATCACTGGTCATTCCTAGGGCTGCACATGGTTCGGTTTTCATCGGTTATTGGCAAAACCAAAACCAAAACAGAAGTAATTGGTTTTCCAATATTGAAAACCAATGAAACCATATAGCCTATTAGGTTTCACTCGGTTTGGTTTAAAACCATACGGTTTTTGGTTAACCGACCATATTAAACTGAAACACAATTTGTTGTTCATTCAAAAATTCAAATACTGAAATACATCATAAGTTCCAAAAGGTGTAGTTTCTCGTTAATAATAAACTGGACTGAAATTTCATGTGAGAATCAGTAATGGTGTTATAGGATACAACTTTGAAGTCTCCTTCACCATTGCTTCCAAGTTCCAAATGATGTAGTTTCATGTGAGATTCTTCCACGATGTTGTTTCTTCCTTCTACTTCATCCAATTCTTCTTGAGCCTTTCTCAAAACTTCTAGAATATTGATTACTTATAACATCGCCCATCCTAATATCGATGATGTTGTGGCAGTCCCAGCTAGCATTCCAGGTGAAGCTTAAAACTACTTATAACTACTAAGTAGACCAATTAAAGAAAAGTTCAAGAAATGTTCATAGAAAACAGCACAACTGTTATTTTCTTTTCCTCTGGTTTTAATTATGCCATTAGAATCTTGGGTGCTTCCTGTAATTAACAAAGAAAAATTCATCAACACCAGTACAAAACCTAACCAACCAAAAATCAAACTCAATTACTACTCAGACCTCTTGGATGCATATCTGTAAAATAAAAGCCTACCTTGTATCAGATTCATCTTTAGCAACCGGTAAGCACTTGTAGACACAAGAACCATTTAAAAAAGCACATCCATTTCATCCTCATCTTCTCCATAGTGCAACTTAAGAATACCCTCACTGAAGATTAAGAGAAAAGATAGACTATGAGCAATTGTTGCACAGACACAAAAATCAGTAATTCAAATTTTCCTTTTCAGATATAAATCATGAACACACTAATATGACTCAGTGAAATCCATCTGAGTCTGATAATACAGGTCCAACTACACATGCCCCAATGTGTAATATATCAAGCAAATTTAACTAGAAAATAAATTAAAAAATATGTAGCCTAATACAGAGACAGGAGACAAATATACACTATTTAGCTATGGTTTGTCAATAAACATGACTTATAAATGTAATCAACTACAAAATCAAAAGAGACAATAGATCAAGAGATAACTACCATTTTAGCATGGTTGCGCAAAATTAAGAAAAAATCTGAAAGAATTGGCAGGTATTTCACCTCTACCGATCTCCTCCTGCACCCACAAATTATAAGGGGAAAAAAGCAAACAATTTCATCAAAAAAATCAATTTCACGAAGAAACTATTCTAAGCTAAAACCAAATAAAAAGTAAACCAAGATAAAGAGAGATACTTACAGTTTAGAACAATCCCTAACCCTAACACTCATGCAATGTCTGGATTTTAGTTTTTAGAACAATAAACTTCAAAATCGAGAAAAACCCTTAATAGATTGGAGCACAGATCCTTAGTTCAACCACTAAAACTTGAATATCAAACATATAAAACTAGTAAATCAATTCAATTAGAGACCAAGTTCTCCAACATATTAACCTTAATTACTAAACTTAATCAAAACCCAATATGCTGAAATTAGTCGATTCTAAGAGGAAGAAGAAGAACAGAAGAAGGTGGGGATGAATCTGATGATGGTAGTGAATCTCTTTGAAGAAGAGAAATGAGTAGTAGACGAAATAAAAAGAGACTGCTTCTCTTTTGTTGGAATGAAAAGGATGAAAACGAATAAACCTAAATTTGATGGCTATGATTAACTTATAAATTATAAACAGATGGCTAGGATTAGTTCATGTATGTAACACCCGGTTTTCTCGGTTATTTCGGTTAGGTTTTAGATAACAACTGAAACTGAAACCAAGATTGTCGGTTTCTTGAGACCGACAACCATGATCAAACCATGGGAATTTGGTTTCGGTTCGGTTCGGATCGGATTTAAAATCAACGGTTTTGGTTTTGGTTCTCGGTTTCGGCGTGGTTTTGTGCATCCCTAGTCATTCCTCATGAGGAGCTTTCTTAAAGGAAAGAGTATGTGGAAGTATGTCGATGGTACAGAAAAAGCTCCTACAGCAGTTCTGGTGACAAAGGAAAAAAAATACAAACAAAGGATCCAAAAGAAAAATGGGAGATTAACAATCACAGAATTCTCACTTGGATTGGAAACATGGTTATTCCTTTTATAAGCATGCAACTCACCAGTTTTGAGGTAGCCAAAGATGCATGTGACTTTCTTTCAAAAAGGAATACTCAAATCAACTTTTCTCAGAGATATAAACTTGAATAAGATATTAGATCTATGAAGAAATCACATGATCAGACTATTTCTGTTTTCCATTCTGAGATGTCTATAGTCTAGAATCAATTAACACTCATGGAACCAGTATGGACTGCAGACTTGGAACTGTGGAAGAAATATATAGAGGAAACACGTTTAGTTCAACTTCTAATGGCTTTACGTGATGAGTTTGAGTCTGTTAGGGCATCTGTCCTTTATCGTTCTCCTCTTCCAACTGTGGAAGCTGCTTTGTCTGAAACAAGAAAAAGAATCACACCATAGATATCAGGAGTGTTTGATGTGCCTGCACGTTCAAGTTCAAATAATCTTTCAATAAACTCAAGTGCTTCAGTACAACGTGGCATGTCTCAAGTGCAGTGTCACAATTGCATGACTTTTGGACACTTTGCAAGGAACTGGAATTTCCCATCTGCTATTTCCTCACCTTCTCCAATAATACCTGACACACCCACAACACAGTGTGGGTATTGCAAGGAACTTGGTCATTCATCCAGATTCTACACTTCACCAACCTCAAGAAACATGGGAAGGATCAACGCCAATGGAGGAAACAAATTCAGTACACCTACCATATTTATGGAAGCTCCAGTCTCATCCGCATCAACATCAAACTCATCTGCATTAGTTGCACCTGGTGGTAGTTCTGCACCAAACCTTGATGATATTCAAGAGATGATTAAACAAGCACTCTCAATTGGTAACTATCCTACAGCTGCATCTGTCTTCTCTATCTCCTCATGTATTTATTCAACTGAATGGTTTCTCGACTCAGGAGCATCGAACCATATGACTTTTAATCAAAAGATCTTTGAAAGTCTTCATCCTGTCATCACTCCTAAGATTCATACTACTGATGGACCAACAGTAACTGCAAGTCCTATAGGCTTGGTCAACAATTCAAATAACCTTTGTGTACCAGATGTACTTCTTATATAAAATATTACAATGAATCTTATTTCAGTTGGTCAATTGTGTGATCAAGGTTATAACACATATTGTTTTCCTTTTGGTTATGTTATACAGGATCTCAAAAACGGGAAGCTAGTTGGGATAGGCCGTAGAGTTGGTCGGTTGTATCTTCTTCAATCACTTGTCCTTTCAGCAAAATCTAAAAACCATATCGTAGCTGCTACTCCTATTCCACCTGTCTTAATATCTCCTTTCATGTCTTGGAATTCTAGATTAGGTCATGTTTCCTTTTCTCTCCTTTCATATATGATCAATAAAGGTTTACTAGGAGACACTCAAATAGAAAAAGAACCCAATTGCATCTCATGTAAACTGGCTAAACAACTAGCATTTCCTTTTAATATTAGTACAACTTTTTCAAAAGAACCTTTTGAACTTGTTCATTCAGATGTTTGGGGTAAATCTCCCGTTGTCTCAAAAGGTGGAGCATTATACTATGTTAGCTTTGTTGATGATTTTCTCGTTATACTTGGGTCTATTTATTCTCCTCAAGAGAAGAGTTTCTCAAAATATATGTTGATTTCTCTACCATGTTAAAAACTCAATTTTCAAAACAAATTAAAACATTCCGTGCAGATCAGGGGGGAGCACATATCCAAACCTTTTCGAGAATTTATCAACACTCAAGGTATTGTTCTTCAACTTTCTTGTACTAAAACACCAGAACAAAACGGTGTTGCAGAACGCAAACACCATCATATCATTGAAACAGCCAGAACTCAGTTAATTTCAGCTTCAGTTCCTTCCAACTTCTGGGGTGAATCTGTTCTCACAGTAGTGTATACAATCAATCAAGTGCCAACAACCGTTATAGGTGGAATATCTCCTTATGAGTGTTTGTATGGAAACAAACCTAACTACTCTGAGATTAAAACATTTGGTTCAACATGTTTTGTTATTTTACCAGAATGTGAACGAAACAAACTTAGTTAGAAGAATGTCATGTGTGTTTTTCTTGGGTACGGAGTAGAACATAAGGGATATCGTTGCTATGATCCAGTTAACCACAAACTGCGTGTATCTCGTTATGTTACTTTCTGGGAAAAGATTCCCTTGTGGACCCTCCCAAGTAGTAAGTGATCAACTTTCGAAAGTTTTACATATTTAGATCCTTTTTCATTGGATATCACTAGCTTTTCACCAGAGTCATTAGTAAACCCTGAGAATGCTACACTCATTCCAGAAGAACCCGACCACTCTACGATTCAACCTGACAGTGCAACTCAGGTTCGAGATCCTGATTATGAAGAAAATCTTTTGCCACTCGCAATCAAAGACCACCAGCTAAGTATGCAGACTATCATTGTTCCTTTTCTTTTATTTTGTCTTTTTATGAACCAAAAACATACAGAGAAGCAGCAGCCATTCCAGAATGGCAAGATTCAATGGATGATGAATTGGATGCATATGCATAGGCAGGGACATGGGAAATGGGAAATGGTGGATCTTCCTCCTGGAAAATCAGTTGTTGGAAGCAGATGGGTCTATAAAGTTAAAACCAAGTCAGATGGTGAGTTTGAACGACGTAAATCACGAGTTGTTGCAAAGGGTTATACACAAGAGTATGGTGTTGACTATGAAGAAACATTTGCACCAGTGGCCAGAATGGTTACAGTTCGTACATTACTTGTTGTTACTGCAGCACGACAATGGGGACTTCATCAAATGGACATCAAAAACGCTTTTCTTCATGGTGAGTTACAAGAATAGGTTTACATGCAACCTCATCCTGGTTTGCTTCATGGACCTAATCAAGTATGTAAGCTTCGACGGGCATTATATGGACTCAAACAAGCACCTCGTGCTTGTTTTGAGAAGTTTAGCAATGCAATTCTCCAGTATGGCTTTACACAAAGCTTCTGCGGTTCAGCTATGTTCATCAGATCGTCGGATAAAGGGATTGTCATTCTTCTCTTGTATGTTGACGACATGGTTATTACTGGCAGTGACACACAAGGTATTATTGAACTTAATTCATATCTCAGTGATTATTTTAAGATGGAAGATCTTGGATCTTTAAGTTATTTTCTTTGTATCGAAGTTGGCACGTCATCCACTGGTTATTTCATATCAGAAATCAAATATGCATCTGAGATTTTACAATGTGCGGGGCTGTCTGACAATAAGGTAACTGACACACCTATTGAATTGAATGTGATATACAGTCCTACAGATGGGACTCTATTGTCTAATCCAACATTGTATCGTCAACTAGTAGGGAGTTTAAATTATTTGACTATTACGAGACCAGACATAAGTCATGCAGTTCACATAGTCAGTCAGTTTATGTCTGCTCCAAGGTCTACTCATTATGCAGCTGTTCTCAGAATTCTAAGATATATCAAGGGGTCTTTGTATCAAGGTTTGTGTTTCTCATCCAAGTCTGATCTCACTCTTCGAGTTTATTCTGATTCGGATTGGGATGGGGATGGGGATGTTACAGACAGAAAATCTATTACAGGCTACTGTGTGTTCTTGGGAGATTCTTTGATTTCATGGAGAAGTAAAAAGAAAAGTGTGGTTTCTCGTTCCAATGCTGAAGCAGAGTACAGAGCTCTTGCTCACACCACATCTGAACTCATCTGGTTACGATGGCTCCTTCGTGATATGGGGGTTCAAATTTTTGCACCTACACCACTATACTGTGATAACAAAGATGTTATTCAGATTACACACAATGATGTCTTTCATGAACGTACAAAACACATCGAGATAGATTGTCATTTTACCCGTCATCATTTTAAGAAAGGTACAATCACTCTTCTGCATGTCAAATCAGAATTTCAAGTGGCTGATCTTTTCACCAAAACTCACTCTGCAGCTTGTCTTCGGTTCTTAATTTCCATACTCAAGATGTGTACTCCTCCGCCTTGAGTCTGAGGGGGGTGTTAAGATATGGTCAAGATATTATACGATCTTGGCATTATTGTATTGTTATACGGTTGTAACTGCATATATATTTCCTTCTGTATTTATCCTAGATATTGTTAGGTGTATCTTTATTCTTGCCTTATCAAGTTCTGTAAGTTTGTATAAAGCAGGCCTTTTGCCTATCAATGAATACATTGAGTTAATCTCACAACAACTATAGAATCTCTATGCTCATGTGTGACAAAACAAACAAACAAACAAAAAAAGGTTCCGACTGTGACCAGAATCTATCTCGCGGCCTCAAAGTTGTGTACCTGATACTACAAATCTAAAATGAGATCTAATTAAACTTTGCACCGTGAGCCAAAATGCTATTGATGCAGGATCCTATTCTTCCAAGATCCGTTTAAAACATTTTCGAATCTTATTATTCCTTTCACTTAGAACATTTACACCGGAAAAGCCAATTTAGTTGTCTCCACGTCTTCAACCAACCCAAGTGGGCTCTTTTGTTGTCGATTGCTAATATGTTTCAATTACGAAAAATAAATAAAATATAACGTCATGTAATTGTCAACTACCGTTGGTTTTCAAACTCAAAATACTTTACAAAGAATTGGAATAAGAAAATTTAATCGGTTTTGGCCGTCTTAGTTATCACCAATATATTCGTACCCATGTCCCCACGGGCTCAAATTGTTACGAAATTATTCACAATGGACCAGCATACGTGGGTATCACTAAGGCATAATACCTTGCCTTCACGTATGTTCAAGTCCGCCCAAAATGTATACACCGGAGCTGTATATAAAGACCATATTTGTAAGTCAATTCACATCAAAACTACTTCTTTCACTATAGGATCCTGAAGTTTTCGAACATCTCTTTCTCAAAAACTTAAGCATGGCTTTCACATTCTCCTTCCACTCGAGGAACTTCTCCAATTTTTTATTTATCATCATTAGCCTCAGTTTGATGATCAAGGAATCAAAAGTTACCCAAGCTGCATCTTACGGTTCAGTCGTTCAGTTTCGTCCCACCACATGGAAGCATGCCCATGCAACATATTACGGTGATGGAACTGCTAGCGGAACAATGGGTAGGAAACTGAGTCATATTTTGCTAGTCTTATCTGTACAATTGCATCCAAATCACAGCAATAACATATTTATATACGTTTTATTTTCAACATTGCAGGTGGAGCTTGTGGGTTTGAGAATTTGTTTGACAGTGGATATGGGAGTAACACGGTGGCATTGAGCCCAATATTGTTCAACAATGGCTTTGCTTGCGGAACTTGTTTTCAAATAAAATGTATTAATTCCAAATGGTGCTACAAAGATACCCCATATATAACTGTTACTGGCACAGATCGTGGCCCTCCAAGCTGGGCAAGCGCAAGCGATAACGGTGCCCATTTCGACTTGAACAAACCCGCTTTTATGAAATTCGCACAATTGACAGGCGGCATTATGCCCGTTATATACCGGAGGTATACTTACACGAGCACATTGGTATTTAAAATCTTACCAATTTCACATTGCATATATTGGCTTATAAAATTGGTTCACTTAGCATGATTATGTTATTGTTTTGCAGAGTGCCATGTATGAAGCGTGGAGGAATCCGATTCAAGCTCCAAGGAAATGGATACTGGTTGCTAGTCTTCGTAATGAACGTTGGTGGAGGAGGAGATATATCAAAAATGTGGGTGCGTGGAAGTAAATCAGGCAGATGGATCAGTATGACCCATAACTGGGGTGTATCACACCAAGCATTTGCAGAATTGGGAGGACAATCTCTTTCGTTTAGGCTTCAATCTTATAGTACTAAAAAAATCATTACAGCTTCATATGTAACACCTTCGAACTGGAACACAGGAATGACTTACAAGTCCTCCGTGAACTTTCACTAGTGAAAGATGGTGCATATGAAAGGGAAAAAAAAGGAATCTCCCTTTAACCGGAGGAGTTAGTTTTTAAGATTTTCAAGGTTTTTAAATCACAGAAGAATGCCCCACGGACAGTCGACCTTATTTTTACTACTGACTGTTCCCGTTGTGAGCATGGCGAGTTGCTGTACTAGTGTAATGAAATTGTTATCGTATTTGCATTTACATTATGTACGTTAGAAATTAGAAATTTGAATCAAGACATTAGATAATATTTACTGCACAATTGTACTGCGGGATTTTGTTCACTTTCATACATTTTGCTAAAACTTATAACCAAATGAAGATAGGTATGACAAACCCGCCTTTCCAGTGCAGTGAATATTTGTACTGTAAAATATCCAAACACAATAAAGGGAAAAACGTAAATTTTGTACACACATGACAACAATTTCAGTCAAGAACTGCCAACTTTAGCCAACACCAGATTATTGTTCACTCGTTCTTGACTAATGACAACAAGGGCTTACCCGAGAAGAAAGCGTCTAAATTGGCTATTAACAGTTCATGTAGAGCTGAAAATGATTCTAGAGTTACCACTTCTTTATGTGGTGATAATACAACATTATCTAATTCCAAAAGCTCTGTAGGAACATAAGGTTCATTTTCAAATACGTCTAAACCAGCACCCCCTATCTCTCCTTGAACCAAACACCTCACAAGCTCTTTCTCGTCGATCAAGCCTCCTCTTCCAACATTTATTATCATTCCTTTTTCCCCAAGTGCCAACATTACAGTTTTGTTAATAATGTGGAATGTTTCTTCGTTTAGGTCACAACAAAGGACAAGGATATCGTTGTTGGATGTGCGAGATCAAGAACACTGGAATAGTAAGGGAATGATTTCTTATTCCTCGAGTTGTATGAGATAATGCAGCTAAATGCTTCGAGTCTTTTTGCCACCTCCGAGCCTATACTTCCTAGCCTGACGATTCCCACTCTCTTTCCACCCAACTGCGAGTATTGAAAACATTGGATAATCTCATAAGTCATAATCATACTGTTAGAGCACTGCTCGGTCGAACTCGCAAGCGTAGCTGTCTCAAGCTTGTTTGTCAAGTTTAGTTGCCAAAACTATAAGTCTTGATTTCTAGTCTACTTATAACTATGTCTCGGATTAGGATAGAATGTGTAGTTGAGCTTTAGACTTCACGACGTTCATCAATTGAAGATGAAGAACTACTAAGGGGAGTTGTGGAACTTCATCAACAAAAGGTATGTGGAGACTTGAACTCATCTATCACTCAGAAGTCTATTTCTATTCTATCTCTTATTGAGACAAAAGTCGTACAGCTATATAGACTTTATATTATACACATTTGATATTTCGAGCTGAGTTTAACTCGCTTACATATTTCTCGAAATATTTGTTGGTAAGCTTTCGCTTTAACCAAGTTCATCTTTTATTCTTGACGAAAGTCAAAAGATGATCATGTGAAAATCGCCTGGTAACATCTTACATGATTTGTGTGAGACAGTCATTTGATGTAGACTCGGAATGTTTCGTATTGATCTATTAATCATTTGAAAATTGCTTTGAAGCTAATAGTTTGTGTGAGACAGCTATTCCCATCTTCCAAGAATGTTTCAATGATTAAAATGGAGTTTAGAACAATTAACCATTGATTGGATATAACACAGTATGCGTACTTGTATGCTAACTGTTGCAAGTTATTCCAAGTCCGAGAACAATAGTATAAATACCCGTATGCGTACTGGTTTGATAGTTAAAGTCCGGGAACTTAGTATGCATACCCGTATGCGTACCGGATTAACAGTTCAAGTCCGGGAATTCAACTGAGTTTGGTTGTGTACGACAGTATGCATACCCGTTCGCATACTAGCGAACCCATACCAAGTTCGGCTACTTAGGTATGCGTACCCGTTTGCATACTTGAGTGGGTTAAGTTCTAAAATTGGTTTGTTCATGAACAAATACATTTATATAATAAGAAATGCAATCTTTTGCAAACCGTGGCTATAATGTTCATGAATTGATTCGAGTGAATCAAAATCGATTTTGCTTCAATTGTGTCTTGTGCAAACCAAGTATGCATACCCGTATGGGAACCGTTTTAACTGTCAAAGTCCGGGAACTAAGTTTGCGTACCCGTTTGCAAATTGTTTCACCTGAATTCGTTCCGGAATTACAGTATGCGTACCCGTTTGCGAACTGTCGGAAAAGATCAAAGTCTGGAACTCAAGTTTTGTTAGATCACTGCTCGGTCGAACTCGCAAGCGTCGCTATCTCAAGCTTGTTGTCAAGTTTAGTTGCCAAAACTATAAGTCTTGATTTCTAGTCTACTTATAGCTAAGTCTCGGATTAGGATAGAAAGTGTAGTTGAGCATTAGACTTCACGGCGTTCATCGATTGAAGACGAAGAACTAATAAGGAGAGCTTATGGAACTTCATCAACAAAAGGTATGTGGAGACTTAAACTCATCTATCACTCAAAATTCTATCTACTCTATCTCCTATTTGAGACAAAAGTTGATAGCTATATAGACTTCGATTATACACATTTGATATTTCGATATGAGTTTAACTCGCTTATATATTTCTCAAAATATGTCTTGGTAAGATTTCACTTTAACCAAGTTCATCTTATATTCTTGACGAAAGTTAAAAGATGATCATGTGAAAATTGCCTTGTAACATCTTACATGATTTGTGTGAGACAGTCATTTGATGTAGACTCGGAATGTTTCGTATTGATCATTCGATCACTTGAAAATTGCTTCGAAGCTAATAGTTTATGTGAGACAGCTATTGTCGTCTTCTAAGAATGTTGCAATGATTGAATTGGGAGTTTAGAATAAATAACCATGTTTGGATATAGCACAGTATGCATAGTTGTATGCTAATTGTTGAAAGATATTCCAAGTCCGGGAACCATAGTATGCATACCCGTATGCGTACTGGTTGGTTTATGAAAGTCTGGGAACTCAGTATACATACCGGTATGCGTACTGGCATGAGTTTCAAGTTCCAGAATTTAACTGAGGTTGGATGGTATGCGTACCCGTTCGCATACAGGCGAACCCAAACTTGGTCCGGCCACTTAGGTATGCGTACCCGTTCGCATAGTTGAGAAGGTTATGTTCTAAAATCGGTTTGTTCATGAACTAATACATTTATATCATAAGGAATGCAATTTTTTGCAAACCGTGGCTATAATGTTCATGAATTGATTCGAGTGAATCAAAATCGATTTTTCTTCAATTGTGTCTTGTATACTTCTATGAGAATATAAACAATTGAACAACTCTAGAACTAGTTTCATTTGAGTCATTTGAACTAGTTGTGATTGAGATGAACAAGGTTGATATGAAAGTGTTCATATGGATAACTTCGGTTAACTATTGTTGATCCAACTAAGTGTACACGTTTAGGTACGGTTACCCATATCTAAATGAAGTCACATTTCATTTGTGTGTAACAAGCTAAGTTCGATCTAACGGTTGAAAGATATTAGCTTGAATCTAATCAGGTTTTCATCTAACGGTGAATATTGAATGCTTTGTTACCAAGGTAGCATTGATTGCAAACCCTGATTTGAAGACTATATAAGGGAAAACTCTAGCAACTAGGAAACCTAATCCCCACACCTCCTGTGTGATACTAGTTACGACTAGAGTCGATTTTCCTTTAACCTAGGTTTTTCTAAACCCATTATAGGTTAAAGACTTAAAGACTTCATTGGGATTTTGAAGCCAGACCCAACTATTTTCTCTGTAGTTACGTGTTCTGATCTTACTTTGTTCTATCGTATTGAGTACTATCTTCTCTAAGATTTGCTCGAGATTCAATCTCCGATAGGTAAGATAAAAAGTAGTCACAAACATTTTCCTCTCATCGTTTGTGATTCCACAATATCTTGTTTCGCTACCATACGATTAAGATTATTGTGAGGTGATTGATATTATTAGGCTGTTCTTTGGCAATATAAGTCCGGTGTATCAATTGGTTCCTGTTCACCTTGATTTATCAAAAGACGGAACAAAAACTCGTAGGTATTTCTGTGGGAGACAGATTTATCTATTCAATAGACTTTTCTGTGTGAGACAGATTTGTTTATCAAGTCTTCGACTTTGGGTCGTAGCAACTCTTAGTTGTGGGTGAGATCATCTAAGGGAATCAAGTGCATAGAGTCCTGCTGGGATTCAGAGGCGTAAGGAACGCGACTATACCTTAATCCGTGTGAAATTAGTTAGGGCTCAACTACATTCCCGTATGAAGTTAACTTTTAGTAGGCTAGTGTCTGTAGCGGTTGAATAAAGTATGGTGTTCAAATCTGGACTAGGTCCCGGGGTTTTCTGCATTTGCGGTTTCCTCGTTAACAAAATTTCTGGTGTCTGTGTTATTTCTTTTCCGCATTATATTTTTATATAATTTAAATATCACAGTTTGTGCGTAGTTCAATCAATTAGATAATCCAACCTTTGGTTGTTGATATAAATTGTTTGTCACTTGAACATTTGTCTTTGGTACCATTCAAGTTGTTTCTCATAATAATCAGGCTCGCGGATTTCTATCTGTTTGATTTTCTGATTACATTGAGAAATAAAGATATAACTCTTGGATGTATTTTCCTTGATTAAGTCTGACTGTCTGGTTGATTCTCTTGGAATTATATTGGAGTTAGTCCATACAGATTGCCTAAACGAAATATTGGGTGTGGTTGTTAGACCCCCGCTTTTTCAATTAGTATCAAAGCAGGCAAACACGCTTAGACCTCATAAGTCTGTGTTTGTAGCAATCTGGTTAGTATGGACGAGTCTATCTCTAATAACGTACCAGTTCAGAAATTACCAGATGATTTTCATAGCTTGGATTCACCTAAGAGAACTGTCACATCTAAGTCAATATCTAAACATTCTCTTGATGGAAAAACTATGGATAACTGGGAAGCACGCCTAGAAGAACAGTTGGATGAACTTTCTGACGAAGGGGACTGTGATATTGATAGAGATGTTGATGAGGAAATCTCATAGTATGTTAAGCTATTGAATCGGGTGGAAATAAAAAAGATGACAAGTTCTCATGTCACACCTTTTCTGACTACTCTCTGTCAAGAAAACAAGAAATTGAAAAGGATTTACAGAGGTCTTTGTGTTTTGAATCGCTCTTGAAAATCGATCCTCAAAGATTCTAAGGAAAATCTGAGTAGAAAGTCACTTGAATGTGATAATGTTTATCAAAAATACTTCCTTTTTGAAAGAGAAAGTTGCAAAAACTGAAGAAAGGATTAACTCCCAGCAAGCAAGTTTTGATGACAGAGAAAGCGCTTATCTCGCTCGAGAAAAACACCTTGAGGCTGATTTAACTGCTTCTCTTGATAAAATCAAGATGTTGGAAGTGGACTTGAAAAAGTTCAATAAGTTTTAAACTATCCATTTCTATCTGATTTGTAATTCTCTGTATAAAAGTTCAAAGTCCAGACCAGTATCCCAATCCATTAGGATTCATAGGTTCATCTAGCAGTGGCCTTCAAACAGATATGGGAAACACCGTTCACCTAAGTCAACATCGTTTTAAACTATCTATCTCTATCTGATTTGTGTGATTCCGATTATTGATGTCCATAGTGCGACTATCTGAGTAGAGCTCTGTCAACTATATATGAATATGATTCGCATCAGGGTACTTCCTCATGTGATCAATGAGAGTATGCCAACCAAGGAGATTCTTTAGTGTCGTTCCTAAATTCTTCACAAGTAGCTAGGGTTTGGCTAAAAGGTTTTGTGGATACACCTCTTGTAAACCCTCCTGAGACTATAACGCGGCCACTAGGGCCACCTAGGGGTTTAAATGCTTGTTGCATACGTTAAGTGCAACTGCGATGCCTGCGACAGTGAGTTAGGATTTTATTTTGTAGATTAGATTTGCTCGGGACTAGCAAATAATAAGTTTGGGGGTATTTGATAGACGCATTTATGTGTCTATTTTGATCTCAATTTTCTATATTGTTAGTACCCATTTTTGTATTTATTTTGGTATTTTATGTCTTTGTAGGTATTTTTAGAAAAATAAGATTTTGCGGAGAAATTGGCTAAAAAAAAGTGCTATTTGCACCCACCGGAGGAATTACTATTTCCACCTCAGAAATGGATAAGGGGCACCCTAATTGCTATCGGCACCCCAGCAGCTCGGATAAGGGGCAACCATCTTCAACAATTCAAATTCTGAAAGTTGGCGGGAAGAAATATTATCAAAACAGAGAATTAGGGTTCGTGATTCGAAGGTGTTTCAGGGAGACTTAATGGCTGAAATTGATTGGGAAGACTCGATTTATGCTAACAGGACTAGTAAGGGTGTTTAAATGGATCATATTTGGCTGGAAGATCGAAAAAGAAAGTGTTGCAGTCGCCGACAAAATTAGGGTTCGACTCTTAAAGAATTTCAGTGAGATTCAATCACTGGATTTGGTTGGATTGGGCTTGATGGAGTTAAACAGTACTGGAAAGGTCCTTGGAATCAATCAGAATTTGCTGGAATCGTAGAGTTGGAACAACACAGTGAGAAGTCTCGGAGTACCTGCGATATTTTTTGGCAGAGTTTTAGGGAGTTTTGGATAAGACTCAATGACATATTAGTGTTGGTTTAGGCCTGTTTCGTTCAAACAGGCTTGGTAAGAGTCTTGGATTCGAAGAAAATGAAGTTTCCACGTACTTTAAGTAAAACAGGGAAGAAGAGTTTCATCGGGTATGATTTTCTAAACTTGGAAAAATTGCTTGTGGTTAGAGGAATTAAACACGACTTGGAAGGTGATGACAACATGTTGGAGAAATTCTGTGTACGACAGATGCCTAGAGAAAAAATAGAAGGAAAGAATTTCCGGTAAAGAGAAAGAAAATAGTAGGAAATACCAATAGGTCATAGAAATAATATATTAGGATGAGTTTGGTCCAGTTGACTCAGTCAACTGTCTGTTTGGTCCTTTTTGAAAATATAAATTATAGTTTGGTCATAGAAATAATGGTTTGGTCCTAAGATGATGTCATGGATGATGTAATTGTCATCTTGTAGTGGCAGAAATACCCTTATTTTATTGTTTGGTCCTAGAAAATAATTGTTTGGTCCTAGGGTGACCACATATATACAAAAATTTACTAGAAAATATCTCATTCTCAGATTTATTTTCTCTCTCCTCTCTATTTCAGATCTAGTTTCTCTTTTTTCCATTTTTTTTTCTTTTTCTTTTCTGCTGCTGTTTTTTTGTTGTTGCAGACAATGAATCTTGATTGAAAGATTTGATCTGCTACTGTGTGAAGATGACGAAGATGATGAAGACTTCGATATCTGCTGCTGTTAAAGACGGTGATTGATTTACACACTTTCTATAAAGATTTGTTGTTGAAGAAGATGATGAACGATGGAGTTTTTTAGGGTTTTTCTTCTCTACTGGTACTGATGTTGCGATGATGATGTTGAAGTCGATGAACATGATGAAGGCGATGAAGTTTTTTGCGTTTTTTTTGTTTTGCTGCTGCTGTTAAAGATGATGAAAACGATAAATATGATGAAGACGATTAATACGATGTTGCTGCTGTTGAAGACGACGAAGAAGATGAAGATGATGCTGCTGCAGTTCATTTTTACGAATGAACTCTATTTTTTTACGAATTTTTATTGTGTGTTCATTTTGGAAAATGAACTCTGTTTTCTTCAATAGGTTTTATTAGGAGTTCATTTGAAAGAATGAACTCGGTTTTCATATAGGTTTTATTAGGAGTTCATTTGAAAGAATGAACTCGATTTTCATATAGGTTTTTATTAGCAGTTCATTTGAAAGAATGAACTCGGTTTTCATATAGGTTTTATTAGGAGTTCATTTGAAAGAATGAACTCGGTTTTTATATAGATTTTATTAGAAGTTCATTTGAAAGAATGAACTCTTGTTTTTATTCATAATAGTGGAGTTTTTGTTGTGTGTTCATTTGAAAAAATGAACTATGATTTTTGTTCTTAATAACGAAATTTTTGTAGAATTTTAATGAAATAATGAAGTTCATTCATATGTGATTTAATTTGGTTTTATTAGGTGTTCATTTGAAAGAATGAACTTTGATGGTTAATCACACAGAATGAACTGCTACAAGAAAATAAGTAAAAATTAACACAGAGGGTATTTTTGTCTGTTTTATATTTTTAAATAATTATGGACTAAACAGTAAAGGCGTTTTCTCAAATGACTAAACTGACTTGGGACCACCTAAAAAGGACCAAACGATTATTTTCCCAAGAAAATATTCCCGAGATGATCATCATTACTGTGAGAAGATACAACATTAAACTGGAGATATTTCTCACCTGTTGGGTATATAAAGGCCCCTGGGATGTCAGAAGAGGGGAGGAGAAAGTTAGGGGAGGCTAGGGAGCATAGAATCGAGAGTTACCAAATCTCTCTGTTGTTGCAATTGAAGAGGAAGAACGAAGAACATTAGGCTAACCGGAACAGTCGCAGAAGCAGTCTTATATTCAACCACAGAATCTGCATATCGTTGTGCTCTCAGTAGCGAAAGACTTTTGTAACTGAACCTCGTGTGGCTGTTATCATTACTAGCTGTGTTTTTTTTGGTGGCTAAATACCCTTTAGCGACTGAAATTCGTTGTAAGAAAATTTTCATCTTTTGAATATAATGAATAATCAGATTTCTTCCACTTTCTTCATATGAGCAACTAATTTAATTTCTAGGGTTGAGGAGGAAACTACTTCTAGCATGTAATGTTTAGTATCTATTTTTCTTTTAATTATTACTCTCCTATTAAGCTTTTAATTGTCTAAAAGTTTTCTCTTCTTTAAATGCTTTATAATAACTGTTTTGGATCGTCTTCGGCGGTCGATCTTTTTTAGGCCTTAGAATATGGACTTAGTCGAATCGACATTTCATTAAAGATAAATTTTCCAAGGCATGAGATTGGGTTCAAAATGGCCTTGTTTAGTTTTGAGAGTAGATTAGAGAAAATAATTATTGAATTTACAACCGTTAGAAGTAGTGGAATCCGAAATCCTAGACCTCTCTCTCTCTTCATCTTGTTACTCTATTTTATTTTTAGTATTTTCATTATTAAGTCTAAAATCAATTCTTTCAAAAAGTCCGAGCGAACGATAGTCTTACTTACCACAATCAAAACTACATCATCTCCGTGTGTGCCTTTAGGGTTCACATCTCCCTTTATTTATACAGTTGAATTAATGAGATAAATTTCATATACATGTAACTTGGCCAGCAAGACACCTGAAATATTCCAGAACTTTCTTCGCGGCGATTTGGTCAACGAGCAATCCAGAAACTTCTAGAAGCTTCCTGGAAGATTCTAGCACCGGATTAGTGAAAAAGGGACAAACTGTCATGGACCAGCGGATTGACTTTGGTGGGCATGCATTGACTTTTTGTTGTTGGCTGCATGTTGACTGCGGATGTCAATCTTTGACCGGCAGGACTTGTTGGAAGATTGACTTGATTGGTGGACAAACATAATGGGCTAGTAGAATCGTTGGCAAAATGGCTAGCAGCATGACTGAAAAATTGAATTGTAGACTGGATGGCAGCATGGCTGGCAGCACGACTAGCAACATGAATGGCAGCATGTTTGGCAACTGGATAAACTGGCTTGCAGCTTAACCGAAATATTAACTGAGAACATAAATGGACCGAAGCAGGAGATTCGAGTCCACGAACCGAGTTAGGAGAGTCGAGTCGGACGAACTGGACCGATGTAGGCTAGAAAAATTGGACCTGCGGACCAGGTCAGGCGAACTTGGTCTTCACCACTTGATGTTGACTTTGACCATTGACCGGTAGTTGACTTTAACCATTGACCAGTAGTTGACTTAATGAGAGACTGGGTAGGCTGATGGCTATGCCGGTTGGTTGGATGACAAACTTGGATGACAGCTGAATGATGGTCCAAACATCATTCAGACCTAATTTGTTGAAATTTTATCATGAAACGTATCACCCAAAAAGTATACAGGGATAGAAAAAAAAAAAGAGAAGCAAGAAAGGAAGAGAGAAAGCAAACTAATGTTTTTCCTTGGTGAAATAAAAGCAAGTTCGTTGGCTTATGTGTATGGGTTCTTAGTGACATTCATCTGTGAGTTAATGTATGGCGTGTACTTCTTATACATTATGGGGTACACGAAGAAGTAGAGAAAAACGAAATAAATAAATAATCGGTGAACAATTTTAAGTGATTGTTGTTGTAGAGGGTCAGAGGCAATACTGAGACTGAGTTTTGTGGTGCAGACTAGCTAGAGGAACACATTGTGCCATTTTACATCCAAGAAAGTTGAGGTGTCGACTTAAGGGTGTGATACTTCCATGATCCATATTGACCCATGTCCCACCGTATGATAGAAATCCTCAACAACAACAACAAAATGTTTTGTGACTTCTGTCTTACAAGGACTACAAATCCCAATATTCCTTCCATTTCGAACATTTAAACCCTGAGAACAATTCTCACCAGAAAAGCCAACTCCAAAAATTCAGATTCCCAAGTTTAAATGATAAAGTGGAAGTGCGTTCACAGCTTCGTACTCCTAGCCTAGGAGTACATATCAATATTTTGACAATCATGTAAACCACAGCTTAGTTTTTTTTTTTTTTTTTATACGAAAATTTAATTATCATTTAAGAGTTATTACAAGAGAGGAAAAAAAAAAAAAGACCGAGATCCCTAGAGTGATCCGGTGTTGAACACGCATGTGTTGCCTCGTTAAAACCTTGACAAGGAAAACCCATAGAGATAAAACCTTTACGAAGGAAAGAGTACAACACGATAAGTCCGAAAATAAGATAGTACCCATAACAAGTTTTCGTGTAATCTAAACAAAAGTAAAACTTCAATAAAGTAGGAAGTTTCAGATCTCCTTCAGTACTCAATGAGAAGTCTTCTAATACTGGTTGTATGTAACAGTCCGCAAACAAGTTGTGGATGATGAACGCCTCAGCTCGCGATAAAACTATCAATATGGATTCCTAGGCCCTTCTAGTCACCTCATGAGTGGTAGAAGTGTCACGACGGCGTATCCAAGAAAGGAGGGTCCTGCATTTGATTGAGGATGGCGGGTGCATTGCCACAATCGAGGATTCGTTTGGTGAGTGTTGATGTTGCATCTTCGAAAAAACACAGCCATTGGGATCACCAACCCTTAAGCTTAATCTACTGAAAGAAGAAGCCATAGTAACATAGCCAGCATTGATTTCAACATCATGTTGTTTCACAGGAGCCTTCATTTCCCTATTCAATGAAGAAACACCAAAGTAGATTAAGTTACACACTAACCTTACACACATACAATACGAATCAGATGAGAAAACTAACACTACAGTATTTACAGGGAGTGATAAAAGGTTACAGCCAAGAACACTAACTATTGGTAAAAAGAAAATGTCATTGTTAATTAGAGTATAATCTAACAATTAGCTAAGAAGAGTAAAGTGTATTCCTAAATAAGCTAAAGTTAACTAATGATGAGCTAGAGATAAAATTGAAAACTTATTTTATTATCGAGGACAACAAAGAGGAAATAAAGACTAGATTATGTAGCGGATACTAATACGCTAAACCTAATGAACCTGAATAGTATCCATCGAAACTAAACTACACAAAGATAAATACAGGACAGGAATGAAAAGGTGTAAACAATTGAAAGCCTCAAAATAGAACAGAGGAAGAAATAGACCCCTGTAAAGCCAAATCAACTGCAGCTCTAGCCGGACGCTTGATTCTCGATTCTAAGCAAAATTTGGATGGACTTACCTGGGGGTTTGGTCAGATCAACGGAGCTAGGGTAGGAAACTGGGGATAGTTCTTCATTTTGACCATTATTTCTCAGGCATAACAGACCACAAAAACAGCAAGTAAAAACTTAAGAAAGCAGAAACAGATATGAGACAAGGTTGCATACATGCACATAAAGCTACAAAGAAAGGAATAAAGAAGAGCTAGGTCCAAAAATGGTTTAACCCCATTTCAAAATAGCTTCAAAAGAGAGAGAGACATCAAGAAACAACTCTAAGAGGGAAGAAATAAAACCGAAGTTGAAGGATTTAACCCAACATACAACACCAGCAACCATCCATCAGTCAAGAAATAAAGAGAAAGAGAAAAAAGACAATGACCCAACTAAAAGAGAAAACGTGAAACTATAAATGCATCAAGTTATAGCATAAGAAGGATTAGAAGGACTAAGCAGCCACCTAGATCAGAAACAATAGAAATTGCCAGAGGCATGGGGTAAAGAAAGAAGCCCACTTCACTGACAAAAGGCAACATGAAACAAGTCTAACAAGAAACAGTAAAGAATTCTTCCATCAAAACAAAGAAAAAAGAACTAAATCATATTCAAGATTTTAGAGAACAAACTATTAAGAAGATTTTCATTTTCCTTCTTAAACAAGAACCTTACTTTAAGAGATTCATTTTTAGAACCCATATTAAAATTCAGAATCAAAGAGCCCCATGTCAAAAATCAAAGAAAAGAGGAAAAAGAGAAGTTAAACAAGATCAGAGGACCATTCGCCAAATAAAGAGCAAGCATCAGCCACAAGGATTAAGAGAGGGATCAAACTTCACAACCTAAGCATACAAGCATTAGATCTACAACAAAAGAGAGACAACACAAAACTAAAACAATCTAAATAACATAAGAGAAATATATTGTATTCCAGATTCTGGATAGCAAACTATTAAGAAGATTTTTCATTTTTTTTTTCCACCTTTAAAATCCCATTTTAAGAAAACCCTTTTTTACTGCACACAGTAGGAAGAGATAGAGAAAGAGAAACAAGAGTAAATCCGATCTAAAAAAAATCAGCATAAGCAAGAATAATCTACAAATCGAAATAACAACATGAACATCTAAGTAAAGACAAACAGTACTTCGGTCTAAACACTACAACAAGAAGAAGAAAAAAAAAAGGATTATACCCTGCAAAATGATGATTCTTTCCATCAGTTTCCCCAGATCCATAATCCCTAGCTCATGATCTAACTTTCACCCCCAAATGGTCCTAAGATTTACTCTCTAATGGTTTTAAATAGGTTTTTTCTAAAGAGGCGGAGGAGAGAAAGAGGAGAGGGAACCACAGCTTAGTTGTGTTCACGTCTTAATATAAAAGAAAACAAAAATTAATTGTCAACTACCATTGCCTTATAAAAATGAGTATACTATACAAAGGATTGAAATAAGAATTCCATCTGATTTATATTCGTTATCCTCGAAGGGTTATTTGCATTAAAATTTTTGATTGGTTTCTTTCATGTACTTCTTAAATCGAATGTACCTATGTCGTCTCGGACTCGGCACTCCCACCAAAAATTGCTGCCAAATTATTGGCCTAAAATGACCGGCCGGCCTACGTGGGTATCACTAAGGCATAATTACTTACCATCACGTTTGTTTTTGTCAGTCCAAAATGCATACATCGGAGCAGTTATATAAAGACCACATTTGTAACACAATTCACATCAAAACTACTTCTTCACTGTAGGATCCCAAAGATTTTCAATCTCCCTTTCTGAATACTTCAGCATGGCTTTCTCATTCTCCTTCCACTCGTGGAACTTCATCAGTTTCTTATTTATCATCATCATCTTCAGTTTGATGATCTTGGAATCTACTGTTACCCAAGCTGCATCTTATGGTTCCGTCATTCAGTTTCGTCCTTCCTCATGGAAACTTGCTCATGCTACATTTTACGGCGATGAAACTGCTAGTGAAACAATGGGTATGCAACTGAGTCATATTCTGCTAATTAACCTTGTCTATGTAGTTTCATCTAAATCTTATTTGTACTTTTTTTTTTATTGTCAATAATGCAGGCGGAGCTTGTGGGTATGGGAACTTGTTCGACAGTGGATATGGGACTAACACCGCAGCATTGAGCACAACATTGTTTAACAATGGCTATGCATGTGGAAGTTGTTTTCAAATGAAGTGTGTTAATTCTAAATGGTGTTATAAATATTCTCCATCTATTACTATTACTGCCACAAACCTTTGCCCTCCTAACTGGGCACAGGATAGTAACAACGGTGGATGGTGCAATCCGCCTAGGACCCATTTCGACTTGGCCAAACCCGCTTTTATGAGATTCGCCGAATGGAAAGCCGGCATTGTCCCTGTTATGTACCGCAGGTACTTATATCTGGAATTAAGCACATTGGTAGTTTAAATTTACTAGTTTCCACTTGCATTTTGCTTGTAATATCTGTTTACTGAACATGGTTATGTTATTGTTTTGTAGAGTACCATGTGCGAAGCCTGGAGGACTTCGATTCAAGTTCCAAGGAAATGGATACTGGTTATTAGTCTACGTTATGAATGTAGCCGGAGGAGGAGATATTTCAAAAATGTGGGTGCGTGGAAGTAAAACAGGGCAATGGATCAGTATGAGCCATAACTGGGGTGCATCTTACCAAGCATTTGCAGTATTAGGAGGACAATCTCTTTCATTCAGGGTTCAATCTTATTCTACTAAAGAAATCATTACAGCTTCATATGTCGCACCTTCCAATTGGAACACCGGCATGACATACAAGTCTAACGTCAATTTCCATTAAGGGAAGTTAGTACGAGCAAGTAAGAAAACAAGAGGTCTCCCTTTAAAAAGAGGAGCACTTAGTCTCAAGTAAGAAATCAAGAAGTCTCCCTTTAAGAAGAGGAGTTAGTTTCTATTATTGTTTAGGATTTTAAATTGTGAAGAACGCCCCAGAGATGGTCGACCTTATTTTCACGACTGTTCTGTTGTGAGCTTAGAAAATTGCAGTGCGAACAAACAAATGTATGTAGTAATCCGGTACTATTTTGCCCGCACGTCTGTACGTTGTAAGGAAATACTGAACAACTGAATCAAAAATCGGAATTTTAACTATTGAAAAAGTCTGATTATTGGAAAACTATCTTGTGTTAAATTTTGTTTGAATGTCATCCATTTCAAGTTCAACCATAAAGAAAAGGTTATACAATGGTTTAAATGGACGGTATGTCCAGAAACATTGTTTTCAATTCCAAAATTGTTGACAGACCATTATATGGGATTCCTTAAATACCGCCCAGACACAAACAAATATAAAAAACGGGATCCCCGTTTTCTCCAAAAAGACGGGCCCACTATTTTGTGTTGGTGCGGTTTTGCAATGATTTAAATGGACGGTCTGTCCGGAACCATAGTTTTCAATTCCAAAATTATTGACAGATCGTCATTTGGGACTCCTAAAAATCCGCCCAAACACAAATAAATATCAAAACCGGGACCCCTGTTTTCTCCAAAAGGAGTACGGGGCTCACTTTTTGTTTCAGTGCGGTTTTGCAATAGTTTAAATGGACGGTCTGTCCAGAACCATTGTTTTCAATTCCAAAATTCTTTGATAGACCGTCATTTGGGACTTCTTAAAAACCGCTCAGACACAAACAAATACCAAAAGCGGGACCCCTGTTTTGTCCAAAAGAACGAGCCCACTTTTTTGTGTCAACGCGGTTTTGCAATGGTTTAAATGGACGGTCAATCCAGAACAATTGTTTTCAATTCAAAAATTCTTGACAGACCGTCATTTGGGACTCCTTAAAAACAGCCCAGACACAAACAAATATCAAAAAAGGGACCCCTGTTTTTCCCAAAAGGATGGGCCCACTTTTTTGTGTCAGTGCGGTTTCGCAATGGTTTAAATGGACAGTCTGCCGGAACCATTGTTTTCAATTCCAAAATTCTTGACAGACCGTCATTTGGGACTCCTTAAAAACAGCCCAGACACAAACAAATATCAAAAGCGGGACCCATGTTTTCTCCAAAAGGAAGGGGCCCACTTTTTTGTGTCAGTGGGTTTTGCAATGGTTTAAATGGATGGTCTGTCCAGAACCATTGTTTTCAATTCCAAAATTCTTGACCGACCATCATTTGAGATTCCTTAAAAAACACCCAGACACAAACAAATATCAAAAGCAGGACCCCTGTTTTCTCCAAAAGGACGGGGCCACTTTTTTGTGTTAGTGCGGTTTTGCAATGGTTTAAATGGACGGTCTGTCCAGAACCATT
>JAJJMB010004055.1:910514-924708 GCA_023531105.1 Papaver atlanticum
GCAATGGTTTAAATGGACGGTCTGTCCAGAACCATTGTTTTCAATTCTAAAATTCTTGACAGACCGTCATTTGGGACTCCTTAAAAACCGCCCAGACACAAACAAATATCAAAAGCGGGACCCCTGTTTTCTCCAAAAGGAGTACGGGGCTCACTTTTTTGTGTCAGTGCGGTTTTTGCAATGGTTTAAATAGATTGTCTGTCCACCATTGTTTTCAATTCCAAAATTCTTGACAGACCGTCATTTGGGACTCCTTAGAAACCGCCCAGACACAAACAAATATCAAAAACGGGTCCCTTGTTTTCTCAAAAAGGATGGGTCCCACTTTTTTGTGTCAGTGCGGTTTCGCAATGGTTTAAATGGGCGTTCTGTCCAGAACCATTGTTTTCAATTCTAAAATTCTTGACAGACCGTCATTTGGGACTCCTTAAAAACCACCCGGACACAATAAAATATCAAAAGCGGGACCCATGTTTTCTCTAAAAGGATGGGCCCACTTTTTTGTGTTAATGGGCTTTGCAATTGTGTAAATGGACGGTCTGTCCAGAACCATTATTTTCAATTCCAAAATTCTTGACCAACCATCATTTGAGATTCCTTAAAAACCGCCCAGACACAAACAAATATCAAAAGTGGGACCCCTGTTTTCTCCAAAAGGACGGGGGCCACCTTTTTGTGTCAGTGCGGTTTTGCAATGGTTTAAATGGACGGTTTGTCCAGAACCATTGTTTTCAATTCCAAAACTCTTTGACAGTAAAAGCCGCTCAGACACAAACAAATACCAAAAGCGGGACCCTTGTTTTGTCCAAAAGAACGGGCCCACTTTTTTGTGTCAATGCGGTTTTGCAATGGTTTAAATGGACGGTCTGTTCAGAACCATTGTTTTCAATTCCAAAATTCTTGACAGACCGTCATTTGGGACTCCTTAAAAACCGCCCAGACACAAACAAATATCAAAAGCGGAACCCCTGTTTTCTCCAAAAGGATGGGGCCCACTTTTTTGTGCCAGTGCGGTTTTGCAATGGTTTAAATGGGCGGTCTGTCCAGAACCATTGTTTTCAATTATCCGTATATTTTCCCCGCGAACACAAAAGAAAATAAATAAAAATTGGGATAAATTTTCGGAGTGAACTCTTTGGACATGTCCAATTTATTAAGGGCTAGCTCTCATATTTTGAAGTCCCTACTAATTTCCACACATATTATTTTGCAGGGTTTCTGTTTGCATAAAATCTCAAACAAAGATCTTACTTTCCTGTACCAAATATCAATGAATGAATGGTTATCTCCTACCAAATATCGTAGGAATCAAAATTTGCAGAATGCAAGTGAACCGTGCCAACTGCCTAACAAAACTTAAAGAGCAGTTGAAAGGGGTTGACAACATTATCCAAGGATTATAGTTAGCTAGTAACCCTCACCGTCCAATGCTAGAATCCTAGATGCAACCAAAAATTACAAAATCCAAATACTTAACGCATGAGAGAAAACTGTGTCGTGCTACTTGCTTGTTCAGAATCGGCTTCCTTGCCCGTTCATGACATATAAATGTGTAATGAATGGCCTGCAAGCCCTCAGTGGCTCAGTGCACTATATTAATAAAAATGAATAATCCGTAAATTTTTCATGATTTATAAAGGGGATACCACTATTAGCGGGCTGATACCAATTCAGCGATTCGACGGTCAGGATTTGTTAATATTTTGGTATCACCCCCAAATAATACTGGTATCCCCTTTATAAATCGTGAATTTTGGGACAAGTTTCTGATCTAATAGTATAATAATCTCGACTGCAGTTCTTCGATTGGTGATGTACTATTTGTTTATTTTCTTATGGGAGGAGGGGGTATGCATTCAGACATTTAGACCATTAGTGTTGAGGAGGCAATTCATTTTTTCTTTCGGTGTCTCATAATGAAGTTGTTACTGTCACGTCTTAGACATCTATAGTGCATTTTCTTCTTTCCTTTTGGTAAATGTCTTTGATCAGACTTTCTCATTTCATTTTATTTATTTTTCAATTTTCCGAGTTCAGTTGTCTGATTCGTCAATTGCCTATAATATAGCCCATTATAAATGTCAACTCATACGGCAATGGATTATTCGGAAGTGATACACCCACCGACATTTTCTCCCGAATAAAACTCCGATAGGGGATCGCGTGGTCCAGAAATACCTATCTACATTGGGATCATAAATGGTGTTATGATGGGACCCGTTGTTTGTCTCAGTCGGGATTATGGATGGAGAGAAAACTCGATAAAGATAGCATTTTCCAATTCTATTTTTATTTTATACTTTCTCTTTCTCTGGAGGTGAGGCCTTCATCAACATTACCAACGCAGTTTTGTTTGATTTGGTAGAAATATTTTCATGACTTATGGTTTTCGACTCTTTGGAGTGTCTTCCATCCCCAAATTAACATGTTTCATGCAAAAAGTTACCAAATTTTTGGACATTATCAAATCCATATAAAATAAAATAATCATCACTTGCCAAGCAAATAATTATCACTTAGTGAGCAAAAAAATAAAATAATAATAATAATAATCATGGCCACCACCGGATCCACGGGATTAGTAACTGTTCATACGGAATTTGGTAATCCCCTCTGGAGCCTCGCATAGTAAGGCTTAATAGTATTGGAATTGTTTATGGGTGGCTTTGCTCAAACACTGGAAAAATGTCGACAGTGCTGGTTAGTTTCACAAATTTCTGTTTAGGAAAAACACAATATAGATGAGGACAGATGACAAAGGGAGGATGTATCTTGTATGTACGGTATGTTCGTGAGGGTCACTAAGGCCTCACGTATTGATAAGTCAAAACATGACTAAAAATGGGTTCGTTAATTATATAATAGAACCAACATTTTGCAAAATCGGTTGCATCGAAATCAAGTTTTTTAAGCTTATTTTGGTACCTTCTGTCTTTTGTTTCTGAAACCATGGCATGGAATCTCACTTTTCTTCTCATCACAATAAGCTTCTTTGTGATGATCATGGAATCAACGGATGCCGCGTTCCAGACAAAACCATGGTCCTATTCTCATGCTACGTTTTATGGCGATGAGACTGGACGGGAAACTATGGGTACGTGTACCTCATCGGTTATTCATGTGCACAAAATTTTACGTTCTTCTATTTATTTTTTCGAAAATATTACTGCTAGCTAGCATATACCTCTTTTTTATTATTCGCAACAATTCGATTTTTGGAAATATGTCAGGAGGGGCTTGTGGATATGGAAATTTGTTTGCCAGCGGATATGGACTTGCTACTGCAGCATTGAGCTCAACCCTATACAACAATGGCTTTGCTTGTGGTGCATGTTTTCAGATTAAATGTACCAACTCTAAGTGGTGTAATCCGGGCACACCATACACAACGGTAACTGCAACAAACCTTTGCCCTCCTAACTGGTACCAAGATAGTAACAATGGTGGATGGTGCAATCCGCCTCGAACCCATTTTGACATGGCAAAGCCTGCTTTCATGAAAATTGCTCAATGGAAAGCTGGTATCGTTCCTGTCATGTATCGCAGGTACTTACCAAGTTTTTTTCCTCCTACGAAGCATTGTTCTTAATCACCACTTTTGCTTTTGAACCCTCGACTTCTTTGAATTGCTACTAATTTGCTGGATTTGAATGCTTGCAGAGTTCCATGCGCGAGAAAAGGTGGTATAAATTTCTCATTTCAAGGAAATGGATATTGGTTATTGGTTTATGTCATGAACGTAGGAGGAGGAGGAGATATATCGCAAATGTGGGTTAAAGGAACAAAAACAGGGTGGATAAGTATGAGCCATAACTGGGGTGCATCATACCAAGCATTTGCAGTATTGGGAGGACAAGCTCTTTCGTTCAAAATCACTTCTTATTCTACTAAGGAAACTATTATAGCTTACAATGTTGCCCCTCCTACTTGGAGCACCGGAATGACTTATAAATGTTCCGTCAACTTCCGTTAATAATTTAACCGGAGAAAAGATATACAGAAACTTCATTTCCTCATAGAATTTTCATGTAGAAAGTTTCTTACATTTTCTTGAAACGAATGTTTCGAACGGATATCCAAGATAAACTTATATTGTGTTGTTTTTTGTTGTTTCGATCTTCTTTCTTTGCGTACATTTTGTTTTTTATCATGTAATTTTTGAAGTCAAATAAAGACTACATAGTACCCTTGCCGGTTTCATTTGCATCTCATCCAATCTTTTATTTCTCTTTAAATGGTGGTAGGGAACTCGCAATCTTGGTTCACTGATTATATATCCACATAATTATGGGGTTTAGAAGCCTTGTAGTGAACCTCAAGTTAATTATAACTTAAAATGTTAGAGTGGAAATGAAGAGTTTGGTTGTCAATTGATCATGACTACACCAATATTTATGATCTTCCTTCGACATTATACGTTATTAAGTGCAGCTGAAAATCTAAACCAAGTTCTGCAATCATCCCTTGAATTAGCCATACGCAACATCAACAAATTTTAGCAACCCATATATCCCATAATGAGAAAAAGAAAATAAAATCATGACAGGCCGCAGGGATTAGTAGACATGGAATCCAATATGTGAATGCTTTGAAATGATTTCGAGTTTTGCATGAAAAAAGTCTCTAGATGATGCTAAATCAAGGCACTGGTAGACCGGAGCTCTGCATAACTTTTGCCTTGTTGAAGCAGCATCAATCCCTCATCTAAAGAAAAGACCATTCAAATACATCAATCAAATATGCAACCCATAAATGGGACCAAAAGTGGGAAACAGTTATGAACACACCCAATGTTTTGCACACCAAACAGGGAAGAAAAAGGGGTTGAAATCTAATTTGTTTCTTAGGCACGCTTATAAATTGTCATCATATGACCCAAATCATAACCCCTACCAACTGTTAAGCTTTTTTTCTTCCTTTAGTTGAAAATCAAATATTAAGAAACAAAATATTCTACAAAATGCACAAAATAATCATCTAATATGGCTCCAGTGGGACAACAATGATCATTGGATAAGAGTCAAATTTATCAAATGATCATGATCATTTGATTTAATGTTTTAACGGTCTCGATTAATCGAACCGTTGCCAGTTGAAGTCCTCTAAGGATAACAAAATCATGATTCAACACTTAAAAGATGGAAGCATGCTAATCCCAAGCACTCAAAAACCAACTAAATTTATGTTCACTCCCAAGGCTTCCAGCTTCATACAAAATTTAGAAACAATATCACTTGTTTCCTTTCTTGCTTTGCCATTCTTTCTTTCCTTATTGTTCCAAAAACTCTCTCTAAAAGATTTCCGAATTTCACTCCTTTATCTCTTGCAAAAGATTTTGGATTTTGCAGAAGTTAAATCTCAAATCTCAAACTATCGCAAACCATTAGAGTAACATTATAAAATTTTCATCATCTCAAATGGGCTCTTTATTTGCCATCAATATAGCTATTCTCTTCATGATTTCTTGCATGAATTATGTCGATTCTACGGATATTAGACCGGCTCTTGATCGAGTTCTTGGAGATTATGCTTTAAATTATTACACCAAAGTGCTTCGCAAAACGGGTTCTTTATACACGATTAGTTTACCGGAGAATTTCTCGAGTGTGAAAGCCGATATGGTAAGATTCAGGTGCGGCAGTTTAAGAAGGTATGGTGCAAGAGTTAATGAATTTCATATAGGTATGGGAATTGCAATTGAACCATGCATGGAAAGAGTGGTATTAGTTAGGCAAAATTTGGGTTCGAATTGGTCTGATATATACTATAGAAATTACAATATTTCGGGTTATAATCTGGTTTCACCAATCCTAGGCCTTCTTGCGTTTGATGTGAAGTATGACTCAAATTCTACGGCAAACTTACTAGAAGTTGGAATTTTCGCGGAACAAGAGCCTATTTCCATTGATTTTTCAAATGTTACAAAAACTGTCAAGAACTCTATCAACAAACCATTATGTGCTAGTTTTGGTAGGGATGGCAGGGTTAGTATATCTGATCAAATTTCTTCTAATATTTGCTTAACGGGGAAAAATGGGCATTTTGGTTTAGTTATTGAAACGGCAACGTTACCGAAGACGGGTAAGTTAAGTGAATGGAAAATCATAATTGGAAGTACAGTTGGTGGTGCAATTGGTGTATTGCTATTAGGATTGTTGTTTGTTGCTATGATTGTTAAGGTGAAAAAAAGATCTCAAATGGTTGAAATGGAACGAAAAGCTTACGAAGAAGAAGCGTTGCAAATCTCAATGGTTGGACATGTTAGAGTTCCAGTTGCAGGGCCAACAAGAACTCAGCCAAATCTGGAACATGAGTATTCTCCTCCTTGATAACTCAAGAACTTGATTTTAGAGAATTGTAAAAAGTCATTCAACTTTTTTTTTTTTTTTTTTTTTTTTTTTTGTATAATCTTTTTAGAATTCAGTCCAGAAAACTTCATGTGCTATATAATTTTCCAATTTCGGTGGAATTCATTGGATTATATGAATTGGTATTCCTCCAAACTTTTGGCATTACCTTTACAAGGTGGGAATTCCCTGTGAATTTCTGGACCGCTTTAATTTTTGCTATGCATATACCTCTTCTACCTGCATCCGCAAGTTTAGTTAAAAGACAACCTTTCGCCAGGGGTTGCCTTTGCTAACTTTTCCCCCCAAAAGTTCCGGCAACAATTGCAGTAGGTAGGATTAATCCAAATAACAAGCTTCTTCGAAGTTGCATGTTGTGCCCATGGAGTCATTCATTACAAATTGGTTGATACAGGTGGGAGTTATGTGGTCCTAGATCATAGTTGATATAGGTTTCCTACCTAGCTAGCGGCCCCGCATAATTTTCCAATCCGTCCGCCGCTTAGTATCCTTCCCTGTAATTGTGCCGGATGAAGTACTGTGGTATTTGGTTGAGTCTCCCCTTAATATCAGAGATAATCCCTTCCAGGTACCATGGTGGTTTGGACTCGAAAGTTAAGGACGTGAGCAGGGTTTTCGAGTCCGTTTCATTTGCATCTTTGACCAACTTCGATATGTTGTCATTTTTGTGCTAAGAACATCGCCTAGGATTCAACCGAAAGTGTTGTGGTGATACCTAAAGGTTATGCTACCGCTAAAACGGTTCTGGTATCTGCGTCTTTGTATATGAACCCGATCCCCTGTAATTCCGAGGAAGCCTTGAGTCGTTCCATCCGTGTTGATCTTGATCTAATCTGGGCTAGGTCTTGTCCAGCCCACCTGTATAATTGTTGTTGTTCTAGTACTAACTATAGGATTTTTAGAAGATGGCAGGCCAGGTAGAATCGGAGGGAGGGTTTCTTGTGCCCAGAAATATTTTTGTTGAAGGCTGAAGACCATTTGTGTTATGTTTTTCGGGTTAGGTTGTTTTCGGTAATAAATTTTTTCATTTCTAGCTATCCATAGGGATAAACATAACAAACATAAGGAAGTGGTGGTAGATGGGGAGAGCTAGTTTGAAGGATTTGTAGGATGGTTGTTTGTAGTGTCAGAGTTGTGGGAGGAGACTGGGCTAAGTGACATTGAGTAACTAGCTGAGAGAAGAGGGTGTACCAAGAGGTTACAGTAACTTGGCAGTGCATGAGAATATGGACAGCGGTTTCTAGATTCTTATTGCACTGTAGGCATTATTAGAGGTGGTGGGGCTGATGTGGTTTAGAATGTTGAGGGTTGGTAGGCCCTTGTTAATTGCTTTCCAAAAGAAAAGCTGTACTTTTAGGGGACAATGCAGTGTCTAAAGGAACTTGTTGGTTGCCAGGGGTTTTGTTGATTTGTTATGTTGGTTAGGCAGTGGTACCCCGAAGCGGTGTTGTAACTCCCAATTTAGGAAAATGACCAGATAATCATATATGTGAGGTTGTCTTGGGGTATGTGGATGTTTACGATATGTTGGGCTATAGTGGGGTAGAAGGTTTAGTTGGTCGTGTTTCCATGTATGGGTTAATGGATCTATCATGTCTGTTACATCTTGAATGGGGTAACATTGTGCTAAATTAATGTTGTTTGGGAGCTGTGGAATCCAATTCACTTGGATTGAGGTTTCCAATCCGTTCTCAATCCGATGAAAAATGAATTGCTTTATTGTAGGTATGAGTGAGACGAGTTGTCTCTATGAGATGTCTGAAATATATGAAAAAATGTTTTATGTATTTCTCATCGCAGAGGATAGCCCAAATTGAGTCAGGTTTCTCATTGATAGTCCATATTCGCTTCATCGGAAGAGCTTTGTTATGTTCTGCACTACTTTGAATGCCAAACCCACTCTCTGTTTTGGGTTTGATTAGTTTATTCAAGCCTAAGGGATGCAGCTTTCTGACAAAAGAGTCGTATCGTTAGAAAAGTTTTGGGAAGTACAATATATTGTTAGAATATGGGCATCCAACTCAAAACCAATTGGAAATGAGTGGAGTGGCCCGTAGGATTATAAACCGCAGGATCTTAGATTGCCCAGAGGATGTGGGACGGATCTTAGATTTCCCAGTCAATGTGGGACTAATATAATCTCAACACGCCCCCTCACGTGTAGCTTCGTTGGGTCTAACACGTGGACAATTAAATCGGGTGACGCGGAGTAAAGGCGCGGTCAATGACTCGTCGCAAATAGCCTGCTCTGATACCATGTTAAAATATGGGCATCCAACTCAAAACCAATTGTCTACGAGTGGAGAGGCCCTAAGGATTATAAACCGCAGGATCTTAAATTTCCCCGACAATATGGGACGGATCTTAGATTGCCCAGACAATGACTAATATAATCTCAACATATATTTGATTATGCACGTGAGGAAGTAAAAGTTGTATTTGGATTCGATGGTTAATTAATAGTAGGGGTAAGGGAAGATTTTATAAGTGTTAATCTTCCTTCCGGTATTAAACATTTCATCATCCAGCCCTTGGCCTTGGGAGCTACATGTTGAAGCAGAGGTGTAAAGATGTGCTGAGACGATCTTCCTTGCCTGAATTTAACCCTAAAGTATATCGGAGGGGTTGATGTGGTTGGTATGTCGAAATCCTTGTGAAGCATATATACTTCATACTGCTTGAGATGGTGATGGTGGATAATTGTTGATTTGGAAGTGTTGATTTTCTGGTCTACTGAGGAGCTGTAGGATTGAAATACATGTTTGAGTTTGATGGTACTTTCTGCGGACGCTTTATATGTGATCAAAAGGTCATCCGCATACATAAGATGCAGGTCGGTGGGGCTTATGTGAGATGTGGAGTCCTTACACATGGTTTTGTATCTCAAGGTTTCCCAGGTTTGTCGAAAGAATTTATGCGCAGAGAATGAACACGTAGGAGGAAAATGGGTCCTTATCTTATTCCTCTGGTTGGAGTGATGTACCCATGAGGTATGCCATTGACATTGATTGAGTAGGTGACTATTGTTATGCAGAGCATAATGTACTTAATAAAAATAGTAGGGAACCTATCTTGGTAAAGGTTTTCTTCATAAAACCCCAATCTAAACTATCGTAGGCTTTTTGGATGCCAATCTTAAGTGTTATTTTGGGATCTTTGGTGAGGTTTGATGATTTGATGTGGTGAAATAGCTCTTCACCTATTACTATATTATCGTGGACAGATCTTTGTGGTAAAAAACACTTTGATATGGGCTTATAAGAAAGGGGAATATGGGGTGTATACAATTAACTAGTGTTTTCAAATGATTTTATATGCGACATTGCAAAGGCTTATCGTTCTAAATTGTTAAGTTTTGGATAGATGTTCCACTTTCGGAATTAAGCTAATATTTATGTGGGTCATGAGAGGATGGATATCAAAGAAGTTGAAAAAGTTGTGCACCATATCAACTATGGGTAGTTTCCCAAAAACTTTGACAAGATAAATCAATTATCCCCATCACATACTCAAATCTATTAACCAAGGAACCTCAGTTTCAATCTACATCTAAATTAAATATCCTTGAACAATATGTATATATATTTTTTCTATTGTCTCTTCCAAAATCAATATGTATAGAATGATAAGTACGTGAACCTGATTGTATAGAAGAGTTCATGGATGATCTCACAAATCAATATCCAAGACCAATCTAGTTGTATCCAAATCAAAATAATCCAAGTTCTGACAAGTATGAAACTAGTAATCTATCTTTCAATATATGAATTTAACAAGAATAAGTCTCGTTATTGATCATAAATATAAGGACTTCAATTACTTAGATTGATTACGTACTACTTGTGTTATTCCTTTTATATATGTAAAATAATATAATGTGGAAAAGTAAAAATACGAGATAACAGAAGTTTTGTTAACGAGGAAAACTGCATCTGCAGAAAAATCCCGGGACCTCGTTCAGCATTGAACATCAAATTATATAAAGCACATACAGACACTAGCCTTCTTCCATACTTCCGACTAGAATGTAGTTAAGACCGATTAATCATCTAAGCAATTCAGTTGTAGTTGTGCTCCATACGTATCTTGAACCTCGCAAGACTCCACGCAATTGATTTCCTTAGATGACATCCTTTATGGACTAAGAGTTGCTTCAACCAAAGTGAATACTTTTGATACCAATCTACCTCTTACAGATAAGACTATTTTATTTCCCTTTAGATCGAACACATCAAGGCTTATAAATCTATTTATAATAGACAAATCTATCAAACCTCATAAATCCGGAACACTTAAACTCAGTTAGATGAGAAGCCTGGATTACTAACCACCTCTCAAGAACAAATAAAACAAATCAATGAAGAAGAGTTCAAATATCTATCTCGAGGAATCACAAAGTTTAAGACGAATATAACTTTGCGATTTTTATTTATCTTGTTCCCGATCAAAGATTGACGAAAACCTCAACGACCAATAAGAACAAAATTAGGATACATGAATTATCAGATAAAAGATAGTCGTACCTGGATTTACGAATCCCTAAGTTATAAAACTAATTACGTTTCTCATAGGAAACCTAGGTTATAGAGGACGACTTTAGCAAAACATAGAAGTATCAGGGATTCAGAATTCCAGTTGTAAGAGCATCTTTATTTATAGATTTTCAAGGCTCTAGGTAGCTTTGAATTCAAGCTAAGATAACTTGAGATTCGAGCAAATACTTTCTTAGTTTATATGAAATTCTTGTTAAGAATGCATGTAAGTATGTGATAATTTCTCCTTGAAATTACACATAAGAATATACACTTTGGTACATGATATTGGAACCATGTACAATGATAGTTCATATAAAATATGTTTTATGAACTTATAAGAATAAACTGTGTTCATTAACACTCAAGACTTAAATCATTATTCACAAACACAATGTGATTTGGTGAATTAAGTTGTGTTACAAGTGTTTATGAGAGTTGTAGCAGTACCAAACATATTTGTGAAAATAGTTTATGAGTATCTGCTTAGTTCGATATTGGGTAGGTATGTGTATGGGTACTCATACCTATAGATCAGTCTGTGAAATCAGATTGTTGGGGTACACGTACTGGGTATGTATACCCTTGTCAATTCACAAACTCAGGCCCTTGGGGTATGCGTACTGGGTATGCATACCTCCTTCTGATTCACCCACTCACAACCTTAGGATACTGTTGATGGTGGATTTTTGACAAAGGATAAAATCGTGAAATCATAATTTTGCATATTTCTGACACGGCTTCAGACACGTATGTGAAATTCACGAACAATTTCTGACTGAGTGTCCACCGTCTCATAGATCACAATCTTGCATATTTCTGACACGGCTTCAGACACGTATGTGAAATTCACGAACAATCCCTGACTGAGCATACACCCTCTCAAAGCTCTTTATGAATATGTTATTCATAAAGCCTATCAACTGAGCTTTTCGACACTTCGCATATTTCATCAACACTTATACATAGAATCAAAATGATTGGACGGCTCCTAGACATATTGCACGCTAGTATAGAGCGTTAATGTCTTCAGAATGCCACACTGTTCCATGACTATGTAGAGTGCATATGTATAGAATCTCTTAATGATTGGACGGCTCCTAGACATATTGCATGCTAGTATAGAGCGCTAACATCTTCAGGATGCCACACTATTTCCTGACTATGCATAATCAATATTCAGAATGAATATGATGCTTATGTCATCTCATACCTCATTCTTAAATAAACATAATGCTCCTAGACATATTGCATGCTAGTATAGAGCCATTCACAGATTAATTCTATTGCAACATTCATTAATTAAATTCCTAGAAAAATAACCTATTTTATCTCATTACTCTGTTTCATGGCTTATTCCCGGCTGAATTCCATGAATTAGTAATAGATAACCAATCTATCTCATTACTCCGATTCATGGCTTATTCCCGGCTGAATTCCATGAATTAGTAATAGATAATCAATCTATCTCATTACTCTGTTTCATGGCTTATTCTCAGCTGAATTCTATGAATTAGTAATAGATATTCACTGTTTGGGCATCTGGGCCACCACCGAATAAGCCCCGAGAAAATGGTGCGAGTGTACTTAACAATAATGCACGAACGAGCACCCAAACCCATAAACGAGCTTCCAAAAATATGGAAGAATGAGGAAACCTATGCAAAATGGGGAAAAAAAATAATAATGAAAAATATAAAGGAGGCACGTACGAGACCGGGCCCATCGGCCGGCCGGTCATGCCGTCGTGGCCGGTCCCACACCTACCTTTTATTTTTTTACCTTATTTTATTATTTTTCCTAATCTCATGAAAACTACTTGTTTGAGAAAACTTCCTCGTTCGAGCAAAACTCCTAGTTTCTCCATATTTCCTCAAATGATGAAAATAATAATTTAAAATAAGGAAGAGTGTCATGGGACCGGGCCTACTAACCGTTCGGCCATGCCTTAGCCGTTTCCGGTCCCACACCTCCTCAATTCCTAATTTTATTATTATTATTTCTTCCCTCATCTCATGAAACTCCTTCGTTTGAGCAAAAAACCTGGTTTTTCCATATTTCTCAAATATGCTCAAACCATTAAAAGCCAAAAAGTCAAATAGTCACACGACCATCCGGGCTTCTCACGACAAATATAAAATATCATTATTTTAATATTCTCAAAATATTGGTCGCACGAGCAAAGTTCTACTTGCTCATTCAAGAAAAATCGAGAGTTTCAGTCAAGATCAAACTCTTCTGAAAATCCAAAATATTGCTCGAACGCGCATCAGAAAATATAAAAATTCTCATAATTGAGTCACAGACAATATGATGATGCGGGCATGCTACCTTGACCGACCAAGTTCGGCCCTTTGGCTTGCAGAATACGGTCCCACATCCTTTTATGATTTTGACCTAATTAGCTCATATTGGGTTCAAACTCTTTCCAAACAACTTGGAATTTGATCGAGCGACCATCAGTTGGTACCACGACCACCAAGGGACGGCCTCATACCCCTTGGCCGGTTCTCATCTCTCCATAATCAGGTTTTATCACCTAATGCTCAGAGGAGCACTATTTTAATAATGATTAAACAAGCATTTAATCATTCTTTCACCAACTGGTCTACGAAGGTGCATGCTCATTAGAGTACCTGGATGCTACATGGTCGGTCCATCATCCCATATAGACGGTCCCTCTCTCACTCATTGATTGATTCTTTGTAAATCATTAATTGATCAACAATCGATAAAAATTAGGGTTTCAAACCAAATGCTCTGCAAATCATAATTCTGAGCAAGTTCAAACTTTAATAATTTTATGTTGATCCGGCAATCAACATCCTAATTAATTATACAATATTCGATCTAGCTACCAGTATTTTTAATTAATATTTATTTGGTCTCGTTACCAATAATTCATGAATCGAGCAATATTTGCTCAAATGAGCAATATTTGCTTAAACTAGTGATAGACGTATTTATGTGTCTAATATATCTCAATTGTATATATTGTTAATGCTCGATTTTGTACTTATTTGGTTATTTTATGTATTTGTAGGTATTTTTTAGAGAAATAAGCTCTTGCGGCGAAACTGGCTCGAAAAGTGGTGTTTTACACCCCAGGATAAAGTACTAAAGGCACCATAAGGGACAAGTGTTATACGGACTCCAGCAGTGGATAAGGGGCGATCACTGGATCAGGGGCACCCTCTTCTCCTTCACGTTCAAAAACAGAAAAAGGCGGGAAAATGATGTTTATCCATGGAAGATTTTCAATCATATTTTTGGAGTCATTTCAGAGAGACTAAA
>JAJJMB010004055.1:924718-963136 GCA_023531105.1 Papaver atlanticum
AACCTTATGTTATGAAGATTGGTCGAATCCTTAGTTCCAGTACCTCTTGCACCATTTGTAATATTATTGTATATTTTTATTAAATTTAAAAACTCGAATCTTCATAAGTCTTAGAGTTCGAATCCTATTTACCACTACTACAACAAAGTTGAAAACAAATCAACTAGCAATATTTATTTTTATTATTCAACTAGATTTTGAACTCATTGATTCAACTATCAATTTATCGGCCAAGCAATATTCCTCATGTTGATTCAACTATCAACATTCGATAATTCCATTGATCCAGCAATCAATATTCTAATTTAATATTTGGTTCTGCTACCAACATATTTGCTCGACTGAGCAACATGGTTCGAACAGACGACCATCCAATATTTCGGATTCTTCACTCGATCATTCATGATATATTAGATCAGAAATGAGCATTCTTCATAATTCGAAAATATCTTTGATTCCCTATCGAACATATCAGAACAAGTCCTTGATCGAGCAACCTCATCGGACGATCATCCAAATTCCCAAAATATCATTATTACCTCGACTGTAAAATGATATATCATAATTCATCAAGACTCAGTGTCTGAGCGTGTCTCAGCAGACATCTTATGCTCAATCCATGAGTTCCATAGCATACCACATTCTTTCATTATGCTCGACTCATCAAGGCTAAGACTCATCGTCTAGTCAAGTCAACAACTGACTAATTAAATACACGTCTGCCTTGCAGACTCCACGTTCGTGAGACATCAATCACGTCACATGGGGGATATTCTCTAGGGTTTTGGTCTGGCGGCCTACGTCATGTGTGCACATCCACGATGAGAAATGTGAGTAAGTCGTACAAGCAGTTGAGGAAGTTAGCAAAGTAGTGGATGGACAATCAACCAAGTCTCTGCACGATATGGAACTGGTTTAACCACGATTTCCAAGTTTCTCATTCTTTCACTCCATCAACCGTCACACTTACTGGGATCAATGTCTACTATTCTCGTAATATAAATAAGTCTTTGAATACATGATTGAAGAACCAAGAATCATCGTCTAACCAAGAATTCTCTTCTGAACAAGAACTCTCAACAGAGCAGAATTCAATCAATCAATCAGAACTTATTCTAACTCAACAGTTCACTTATAGAAATCACAAACACACACCCACAATCCTTGATCATCATTGATCTCACACACACACTTTTCAGCTTCCGTCCTACAGATCGACCTGCATCCCTCTTTGTGACCGAATTGACTCTGGAACGACCATTGTATTGGTGTAGGCCGGAGTCCTACATATTGATCTCTCGAACTCAAAGCACTCCCGTGCAGTGCATCTGTTTAAAAAAGGTTTAAGAAATATTCTTGGTCGAGGAGTCTCCGCCCGCACGGTCGTCTCTTCACTTTCCTAAAAAACCAGCAAATCGTTTTATCTCATCAACAGATTAGTGACCACGGTGGGAGATTAATCTCTCGGTTGCAATCCAAATTTTCTCAAGATGGTCGATTATGGGGAGGCCTCAGAAACATTCAATCTCAATTTATTATCTCCCAACACCGGCGAATTTCTTCCAATTACTACTAAATTCGGCTGGCCTGGTCAAGCTCCCTTAGAAGCTATGAATGCTCAAAGCTCAACCACTATTGTTGATCTGATGAAAATCCTAAATGAAGTAGTAAAAAATCAAGCGGAAATTGTCAAGATACAGAACGAGGTGTTCGCTCTTTTGAAAGTTCTTACAGATCAGTTATCGAGGGAACCAACATATGATCGCTCTAAAAAGAATGATGCTTATAATCCTTCCTATGTTATCACTGATGTTGATTCCTCTTCTAAGATCCATACCTCCACCAGTGACGACGAAGACAAAGTCTACACTCATGCTAAGCGTAGAAGGCTCCACCAATCTAACTTGGACGCTCGTGCAAGCTCGAAATAATTCCCACAAACTCATAAAGAAGACCCGTCCGTTTTAGCACGCTTCAATCAGGAATCTTACGATGAAAGGATAACGCCATTTTATAAACCCCTCTTGGAGAATTTACATTCTTGGATCGTAGCCGAAGCAACTGACCGATCGAATGTTGCTCTACTCAGCTAATCTGAGCCATTCCAGAATAAAGAAGTTTGCAAGGGTATAAGAAAAAATGGGTATTCTTCCAATCCGAAACTCAACCTCCATCCTTCCATGAACGTTGTTATTGAAGGAAGTAAAAGGAAAGCCGATGCACAACAGCACAGGCATGCTTCTCCAGTATCCCAGGCTCCTCCACAAAGGAACGATAATCAAACCCGAAATGCACAAATGTCGACTCAACATCAACAAAATGACCAGACAGACCCAGACTTCCCTCTTCCCACTGAAAAAGTGATCGAGTTGCTAAAAGTCTGGATCCAAGATGGTGCAATCAAATTTTCATCCATCAGGAAAAAGTCGAATGAAGAAGAAATTGAGAGTCGTCGTTATTGTCGCTTTCATAGGTTCGTCAATCATCCAACAAGCGACTGCAAAGTTTTGAAGCGCATCTTCAAGGAAAAGGTTGAATCAAGAGAAATTAACATGGGGACTGAAGGGGTGCACAGGGATCCTATCCCAGTCATAACTTTCCCTCTCTCTGAACAACCTGTCAAAGAAGAAGTTTAATCCTTGGTCAACATATATGTGAATTGCTCTATCTGTCGAAGGAACAAAGGAAAGACATGTTCACAACACTGAATCACATCGTGTCAGGGAGACGTCTGTCCATTTCCGTAAATACTTCCTGTGCCTTCAGTCACAGACAAGGAGATGCACGACTGTGGACTGCTTACCATAGTCGACCTCAAAGGAAATGAATTTGTAAGAACGTTGATTTTATGTCAACATTATTCTACTGAAGACGCTCAGAGATGCAGGCATCACTCGATAAGAAGATAATCATGCTCCATCTCAATCAGGGATCACGAAGGAACGCTCAGAGATGCTTATGGCTACATCACTCACAAGATGAAAATAGGCTCAACCTAGACAGAAACCAAATTTTACATAATCAAGGAAGATCCAGGATATGACATGATCCTCGGATGAACATGGCCACATGCACATCTCTCCATTGAAGAAAATCCTGACCCGAATGACTTGGTGGACGCTTCATCGTCATGGCACTTGGAAGAACTTAAAACTCTGACGGGGATGAAGCAAGAATATGGAGAGGATGCATTGACATTCGTCAAGAGATTCCGCACTCAGGCAAGTCTCATTCCACCCATGTCCATATCATATATTCTCCCATATGATCTCCTAGCATGGGGACTCAATTCTGCCAATAAATTATCCGTTGCAAGACGCCATGAATGGGTAGCTTCACCACAATAATATTTTACCAAGTGGTCGAATTTGGCACCTCTCCGAATAGAGCATCTCACTGGAATGTTCTTTCTAGAGATGATATGCAATCATGACAAGGAACATCTTGGATATACTCATGTTTCGTATTCAGGAATGTCCACATATACTGCAGAATTATGGAAAAGAGCTGACGCCTATACGAGCATGAAATCTCACACGTTGGAGGACTAATGAAGGAAAAACCGAACAGAAGATATTCAGGGCCAAGACAATCATGCCTAAGACGTTCGCTTAAGGTATCTGTGATAGACGCATTTATGTGTCTATTTTTATCTCTTTTGTGTATACTGTTAGTACCCATTTTTGTACTAATTTTGGTATTTTATCTCTTTGTAGGTGTTTTTGGAGGAATAGGCTTTTGCGGCAAAATTGGCTCAAAAAGTTGTTAAAGGTACCTGGGAGGACATTTGCTATCCGGACTCTCATTTTGGATAAGGGGTAACCCATTTCCAGGTAGCTGCTAAGCACAGACCGGGATTGGATAAGGGGACTCCACATTTTCATGGTTTGAAGAATTGAGTTTTGGCGGGAAAATAAGCTTTCACCTGCGTAAACTTTTGGGAAGATTTTGGAAGTGTTTTATCGAGATTCAAGCTCGGAAATCTTTTGCTTTGGGCCTGTTTGGACTTAACAGGGTTGGTAGGTCCAAAAGTTTCGATTAAATTGGGACAGATTCTTCGTTTGAAGAAAACAGGGGAGAAGAAATATTATCGGCTACTTTTGGAAGTTTACGGTGATGTTTGGAGAGTTTAACTATGTTAGGGATTTGATTGTGTTCTGGTGGTATGTTTACAACTCATTTGACGCGTACAGGGAGATAAAAAAAGGAAGAAAATATCATAGACTCGTAAAAAGAAGAAAAAAAGTCCATAGCTTTCCTTCGAAGAAAAGATAGAGATTCTCGGGATTTTAATTGCCCTGTTGTGTATAAAAGAGTTGGTTAGAGGCCAAGGAAGGGGTACGAAGACTTTAGGGGAAGTTTAGAACCACAGAGCCAAAAAAATCAACTTGCAGGAAACCGAGTTCTGCTGCTGCTGCTGTTGCCGGAGAAGAAGACGAAGAACATAAGACCCACAGAGTAAGTCGCAGAGGCAGACTTATTTTCAGTGACAACGAGGTACGGTCGCATCATCCTGCAGTCACCGAAGCCCTTCAGCAACGATTCAGATGTCTGTTTTAGACCTTCAGAAATTACAGAATCCGCTGTTTTAACACTTTTCTCCCTTTTAATCAACTTTTGAGCCATAAACATGTATTTTGAGATTATGATTAATATGAGGAGCTAAACCCCATTGCTGAGGCGATAGAGGAAGCTATTTTTCCAACAAAAAGTGGTATATTTTATTTTATTTATTTTATTGCAATTATTTTATGATTATTTGCCTTGATTGAAAATTGTTTGAGTGATTTTTATTGAGCAATTGTTATTTCTTTTGATAGAGCATTCTTGGACCTAGGTTTTTGATGTTTTATGCTTCGGATTTACACTTGTTATTTTGAAAATCTACATGTTGCAATAGTTTAGAATCAAATTGAACGAGAAAATTGCATGAATATAAATACTAGATTAAATCACTTTGAACTTGGAAAATAGTGGAATCTCAGCCTCAGTGTTCTTTTAATATTGATATCAACTTTGTCAGAGCTTGTTATAATTTTTAGTGATTTTTCTATTTAGTTTGAATTTAAGTCTAAAGTTATCCTTCATAAGTTCGAGAATCGAATCCTATTACCACCACTTTCACTACAACTAAAACTTACATCAATCTGATGCTTTGATGCTCAAGCATCTGAAGTTTGAAGCAGTTAGTACTTTCTTAATTTATTATCAATTCCTCCGAAACATATGAAATACTTGCATTCAGTAATTGAATCTCTTTCAGCAATTAACCTCAGTTCATTTAAATGAAAATCTCTATCAAACCAAAAGAAAATCCCTACAAATGTCAATCGCATACTTTTCCAAGGCCAACTGAAAATCAAAAACCACTCATCTCTCAGTGCCTTATTCTTAGAAGCCTTCAAATTTTACTCCCAATCAAAGAGTACATCTTGCGCCTCTAGCTTCAGCACGAATATTATTAGAACGACACACTGATTCAACACCAACACGATCAAAATGTTACTTAACTATAATTGATAAGTCTTCACTATCCTATGACAATATTTCTAAAACAGATGCAATATCATTCATCCACAGATGGCACAAACTTCTTCAACATACATCCTCTGCTAAATGAATGAACACCTCTGGGATACACTGGGACTTGATCTTATTAGAAAGATCGATTCAAATCTATTTCAATGAATGTTATCCACATAACAAGTTATTGCAACCTGATGTGATTCCATGAAACTTTATCAACGGGACCTTTTTACGTCACAAACCCCTACACGACTGAGGAATTTCCTCTTTTCATCAGAATGAAGACCGTTACTGTTATCTTTCACAGTACAGTCATACTGTTCAGGAGAATTCAGGTTAAACTCCTAGTGCACCTTCATCTTAGGAATGCTCAACCCACCAACTAGTTCATGAATGTAAAGGCTCACTATATGGAGGAGCAAAGACTATGTCGATAACCATGGTTCTAGCCTTTTCGGTCTCTGGATCAACTCCGACCATAGTATCGGCATCAACAAGGATATCTGGAGGAACTTCATCCATGGTCTCGGCATCAACAAGAATTAATGGAGAAAATTCAATCGTGATCTCAGCATCAACAACGGTCTCAGGAGCAACATCCTCATGACCAGCTTCATCAACTATCCATTCTCTGAAGTATTACTTGATGGATCGGACTTCTCCAAGCACTAATTATTAGAGCACTGCTCAGTCGAACTCGCAAGCATTGTTATCTCAAGCTTGTTTGTCAAGTTTAGGTGATCAAAACAAAAGTCTTGATTTCTAGTCTACCTATAGTTATGTCTCGGATTAGGATAGAATGTGTAGTTAAGCTTTAGAATTCACGGCATTCATTGATTGAAGACGAAGATCTACTAAGGATAGCTTGGAGGAACTTCATCAACAAAAGGTATGTGGAGACTAAAACTTATCTATCACTCAGAAGTTTATTCTATTCTATCTCCTATAGAGACTAAGTCGTATAGCTATATAGACTTTTACATTATACACATTTGATATTTCGAGCTAAGTTTAACTCGCTTATATCTTTCTCGAAATATGTATTGGAATCTTTTTGCTTTAGCTACGTTCATCATTATTCTTGACGAGTTTAGTTGGAAATAATTTATTTGGTAAAAACTAAATAATAAGTCAAAAGATGATCATGTGAAAATTACCTTGAAACATCTTACATGATTTGTGTGAGATAGTCATTTGATGTCGACTCGGAATGTTTCGTATTGATCATTCGATCACTTGAAAATTACTTATAAGATAATAGTTTGTGTGAGACAGCTATTGTCGTCTTCTAAGGATGTTTCAATGATTGAAATGGGAGTTTTGAACAATTAACCATTGTATGGATATAGCATAGTATGCATACCAGTATGCAAATTGTTGTAGTATGATTCAGGTCTGAAAACCAAGTTTGCATACCAGTATGCGAAAGGTTTTAACTGTTAAAGTCCGGGAACCAAGTATGAATACCAGTATGCGAACGGTTCTACCTAAGTTAGGTCCGGAACGACAGTATGCATACCGGTTTGCGAACTGTCGGACAAGACCAAAGTCCGAAACTTAAGTTTGCGTACCCGTTTGCAAACTGAGTTGGTTTAAGTTCTAAACTCGGTTTAGTATGATTCCAAACTCATGAACAAATACATTAATAAATTAAGGAATGCAATCTTTGCAAATCGTGGATTAATGTTCATGAATTCATATTCTTGAATAAGTACTTTGTACAATCATGAATCAAATCCAATTTTGTTTCAATTGTGTCTTGTATACTTCTGTGAGAATATAAAAAAATTAAAAAACTCTATGAGTAACACAATTAGATTCATTTGATTATCATTTGATCTAGAAGTGTTAGATGAATGTGGCTAATAACAAAAGTGTTCATATGGTTAACTTCGGTTAACTGTTATTAAGCCAACTCAATATACACATTTAGGTACGGTTACCCATATCTAAATAAAGGTATATTTCATTTGTGTGTAACAAGCTCAGACCATCTAACGGTGGAGAGATATTCCTTTGGTTTTAAGTAAACTTAGCTTGAATCTTAAATCAGGTTTTCATCTAACGGTGAATATTAATTGCTTTGTTTTAAAGATATCAAACCCTGATTTAAAAACTATATAAGGGGGAACTCTAGCAACTATAAAACCTAATCCCCACACCTTCTGTGTGATACTAGTTGCGTACTAGAGTCAATTCTCCTTTAACCTAGGTTTTTCCTAAAACCATTATAGGTTAACGACTTAAAGACTTCATTGAGATAGCCAGACCCAACTATTTTCTCTGTAGTTGCGTGTTCTGATCTTACTTGTTCTATCTGAAAAGACGAGGATAACCAAATACACCACAATCTTTAAAATATCCACCTATATGTCCTCTTACCGAAAGTGATCGTCTATGGACTAAGTCGAGACAATACGAAAAATCGGTATTCACACTTTGTTTATGGATACGATATCGAGACAATACAACAATCAAAGTGTGATTACTTAATAAAGGTTCGGACTTAACCAAACTCTATAGGATCACTATCAAGTAATACGGAGTTAATGTTTGTGTAATTTACTTTAAACTATAATAACAACAATTATAATTGCGGAAAGGAAAAGTAAATGACACGACAAGATTTTGTTAAAGAGGAAACCGCAAATGCAGAAAAACCCCGGTACCTAGTCCAGAATTGAATACTCTCAGAATTAAGCCGATATACAAAATCTAAACCAACTTCGTATAGTTGAGACCAAGCAACTAAACCTAGTTCACTTAGTTTCTACAGTATCCCCATGCTTCCGACATTTAATAAGTGCACGCACTTGAACAATTCCTTTGGATCATATTCTAAGCAGTAAAGGAACAACAAATCTGTTTGGTAACAACTCTATTGATTCTTTCCAGATAAATAAATCTCAAGTCATATGCAAAGGCTCTTCCGTTTAAACTAATAAACTCCTTTGCCTGGTTAGATCAATCCAATCTCTATTACCTAAGTAATAAGATTCAGATTTGTAACAATCAAAATAGATCTCAAGAGAACTATTAGGCGTTACCGATCTCCCGTAACTAATCAATCGAATAAATCCGATTATAGTTGGATCCCAAACGATCAAGGTTTGTGCTACACAAAGATATGAGAAACCAATAAGAAATCTTCTTCGTCTTCAAATCTTCTTTAATCTTCAATTAAACCTGCACAACACCACTTGAATCTCTTGTGATCAATCACGCACATAACAGAGTCTGTTAACAATGGATTATTACAAGATATCTTTAGATCTACAAACAGTTCTAAAGATCCCGTCGACACTTCGATCTAGTTTAAGTGAATCTTATATCAGAAGAGAAGATTCTCAAGAATAAACAAACTAGGTGCAATCAAAGTTCAACAACCGTTAGTCAATTAAATCAATCGAAAACTAATAAACTGAAATTATCTAGTTTCCCACCAACGGTACTCGTAGAGCTTCTTGATCCCACAGAAGTCTTTAAACGAGCGGTCGTAAGAGATTTCTCCTAATTAGGGTACTTTCATCTCCGGATAGACGGATCCATAAGAAACAACAAAAAGATGAAGTTTGCCTGGCTGTTAGGATAGTTTGCTAGAAATGCAAACTTAGGTATTTATAGACCAAGGATGTTTGGACACCAAGGAATTTCCAAAACCGAAATATTCTTAAGATATGCAATAAATGCCAAATCGGTTTTCATAATTCCTGGAAATGCTTTGTCCAATATTTTCCGAAATCTCTCAATAGAAAATCTCTAATTAGTAAATGAACATTAATAATTTTTATTCTCTAGAGATATGCATTTAATTGCTGGTAATTAAAGAATATAAAACTAACAACCTTAATTAAAAGATTCTTAATTTATTTCGGACCGGGATCTCCTTGAGTAATTAAGGAATAACTTTGAACAATAAAAGATAAGAGTTATTATTCGTGTTCAAAGTTTGTTGACATCTTTTCTTTGTAAATTATCTTTCATATTTACAATCTTGGAATCGATTATACCACACTTCCAAATAAGTCTAGAATTGGTTCATCTGTATTCCAAGACAACTATGTGATTGATCAAATATCAAATCACAATCATAGGTTCAATCGTAACTACCAATCACTAGGATCGGTTATACCTTAATACGGATTACTTGTGATCGTACACACAAGTTACCAGGACTGGTTACATCAGTTACCAGGATCGGTTACGTCAATTACCAGGACCAGTTACCATATACTCATGGTATTGCTTGTGATCGGTTACACAAGTCACTAGGATCGGTTACACCAATTACCAGGATCGGTTACACCAATTACTAGGACTGGTTACACCAATTACAAGGATCGATTACACAACTTTTTTGTGATCGGTCACACCAATTATTAGGATCGGTCACACCAATTACAATTATCGATCATACCATCTCAGGTGATTACTTAGGATAAGTTACACTAATTAATAAAAACTAGTCATACCAAATCATAAGTCAGGCATTGTGATTAGTTATACCAAGATACATAACAAGTTATGATCGGTTCTACTAGCTCACACATATTGGTAATCCAAAGATATGCAATGAATAACAATACCAATAATCCTAGCGATTTCCCTTTCAATTCATAAAACAAGTTCATGAATGTACTTCCTTTAAACAAATGTAAACATTGTTTCCTAGGATGAAATCTTCACCTATACCCATACATATAATCACAATAGCATTCAAACGATTATGTCGATGTCATATCTATGAAGTTTAAAATATAAGCGTTATACTTCGTAGTCTAATTCCTTAATACTATGATCATATGATCTTGTCTCACTACTAGAGTAAAATATTCATTCACAGCTTCGCAGTTATGTTTTCAATAAAGCACGACTTGAAAGATACGTTAGGAATGAAACAGTTCAAGTCAATATTACTAACCTCAAGAAGAAGGATGATGTCGTCGTTGTAGCTTGTTATTTCTTCACGTTCTTCAGGTCTTCGAGTAATACTTGTATGTCTCGTATTCCTAGACTTTCTAGTCTAACCTATACGAAGTTGTCTCTAGTACATAATCAAGCGACTCTTAGATGAGTTTTGATTCACTAAAATATGACAACCAAACTTGACATACCAACGCTTGGTGGGTTCAACCGAGCTATTATCTAACACAATCGTATTGAGTACTATCTTCTCTAAGATTGGCTCGAGATTTATCTCCGATAGGTAAGATATAAAAAGTAATCACAAAACTCTTCGTCTCATTCTCTGTGATTCCACAATAACTTCTTCTACTACCATATAGTTAAGTTATTGTGAGGTGATTGATATTTCTAGGCTGTTCTTCGGGAATATAAGACCGGATTATCAATTGGTTCCTGTTCACCTTGATTTATCAAAAGACGGAAAAAAACTTCATAGGTATATATGTGGGAGACAGATTTATCTATCAGAATAGACTATTCTGTGGGAGACAGATTTGTTTATAAAGTCTTCGACTTTGGGTTGTAGCAACTCTTAGTTGTGGGTGAGATCAGCTATGGGAATCAAGTGCGTAGAGTCCTGATGGGATTCAGAGGCGTAAGGAATGTGACTATACCTTAATCGTTGTGAGACTTGGTTAGTGCTCAACTACATTCCAGTCTTAAGTTAACTTGTAGTAAGCTAGTGTCTGTAGTGGCTTAATACAGTGTGGTGTTCAAATCAGGACTAGGTCCCGGGTTTTTTATGCATTTGCGGTTTTCTCGTTAACAAAATTTCTGGTGTCTGTGTTATTTCTTTTCCGCATTATATTTTTTTATATAATTGAAATATCATAGGTTGTGCGTAGTTCAATCAATTGGTAAATCCAACCTTTGGTTGTTGATTGAAATTGATTGACACTTAAACATTGGTCTTTGGTACCGTTCAAGTTGTTTCTCATAATAATCAGGCTCACGGATTCCTATCTGTTTGATTTGCTGATTACATTGAGAAATAAAGATATAACTCTTGGATATATTTCCTTGATTGAGTCTGATTTTCTAGTTGTTTCTCTTGGAATTATGTTGGAGTTAGTCCATACAGATTGTCGAACAAAATATTTGGTGTGGTTGTTAGACCCCCGCTTTTTCAATTGGTATCAGAGCAGGCAGACACGTTAAAGACCTCATAAGTCTGTGTTGGTAGCAATCTGATTCTGTGGACAGAAAATTATCTCAAACTAATGCACATAGAAATACCTTCAAAAGATTTTGATTATGCAAAATGTCTTGGGCTTACCTAAAAGGATAACTCCTTAGTAGATTCTTACGAATCCCGAGGTAGAAAGTTTTTGCTATCAGACTCTGGTAACATTCCATCTAATATGACATTTGACACTATGTCAGAATATGAGATGAAGCTCACAAGAACCTTAAAAAAGGCTGCTGAGATTTTTGATGTTCAAGTGTCTAAAGTTAGCGCTCTTGAATAAAAAAATTGCTCAGCTCACTGATGAACTTGAGAAGTCTCTTGATGGAGAACGTGAACTTTATAGCATTATTGAGTCCTTTTCTCACAATATCGAAAACCTTGTTCAAGAAAAATACTCTACAACGCGAAAAGATTAGTATGCTTGAAGATACCGTTAAAGTAGACTCAATTAGAGAAGAACGTTTAATCAAAACTCATTCATTAGAATTGAACAGTTTTCGTGTTGAAAAAGAGAAACTTGTTGCATCTCTTTCACTAGCCCAGAAACAGTACAACTCCTTGAAAGGGAAAACTCTGTTTTGATAAGTTAATCTTCAGTGCCTATCTCTTATACTCATGTGGTATTACCTTGCATGGAGAAATTTTCTTCTAAGGAATTTCCTGCTAAGAAACAGTTTCGAGTCTTACAGAATTCCAGAAAGGCTATGAATCTGAAACGAGATGATTCTGAAGTTTCTTATCCACAAATCTGTTCATTATGTGGGAAAAGGAATCACAATGCTCTACATTGTTTTGCTAGAAAGAAACAGATTCCTGATCTTCAAAATCTACTTCTTTTTACTGTCGACGGAGTAAATTGTCTGAAGACATCTACAATGGATTTCATTCCTGCAGAAAACCAGAACTCTCATAAAATAAGATTCCATGGTCACTCATCTAGAAATCTCTACAGGAATCGTGTCACTCTTGTGTTTGCAAATCCCTTCACCACAGATTTACACATTCCCGGTGTTTATGAGAATAAGTCTGGTAGACCTAAGTCTAGGAGATGGAAGTCTCACAATTATGATCCTCTGTAACCAATCTCTAGAGGTTCTAGACTTAATCCTCATAAAAATCCTTCTGATGGACATTTAAAAGGGTTCATGTCTAATTCGTCTGGAATGAGATATGACCAAAGGAAGGTAAGGAATACACATCACAAACACTCAGAAGGTATGTACAACTCTTACCTCAATCTTTGTAGTGGGATTACTTCTCACTTTACTACCTAGTTCTAGGTATATTCATCATTGAAACTAGCTTGAGGGTTGCAAGGATGAATTTTTGTGGGATACTCAAGTTCGTTGTGTGATACCATCTGATCTTGTGTTTGTTATCTTTAAAATGAAGATTGTTTTCTTCGTAAGTGATGTATCTTTTTTTCTGTGCTCTGTTTTTGGAGAATCTTCTAATTATCGAGCTATGAAAATATATGAGATATCCGAAAACAGGGTGTATTTCCTTATTTTTGGATCTGTTCTGAAACCGGTCCACGAACGTCCGTGTCTTCTTCTTAAGAGTTTATAAGGGTTTCCATAACAAGGGTTTCCTTCTCTTGTTCACGAACATATATATATATATATATATATATCATATTGTTTTCCGTCCTTTAAAAAAACATGGAGAACTCTTTAAGATCTCAGGAAGTGGTAAATCTTGATATGGAAGAAGATATCAAATGATGCAGTTCGGTTCAAGAAATGGTTTTGAAGAAGATGATCGCAAGGAAAGAGTACAACTCTTGGATTGTTGAATCAGTCAAGGATTTAATTCATTTTCAGAATGATTCTAAGGTCGAATTTGCAAACCTACAACTGCAAATAAATCATCGTATTGATGGTCAGACCAAAATCCTTGAAAATCAAAAGGTCCTGATACGGAACCAGAAGAAGCTCATCTCTGATTGCATCAAGGACGGGCATCTTTCTCACATTGTTAATCGAAAGGTGAATGTTATAAATCATGAACATGGAGTTTCTATTGTCAAAAGGATCAAAGATATCGATAATACCTTTTATGATGGAGTCATGGAGAGGTATGAAGTTATCAAAGAAGTCTGAACTTCTCATATTGTCTAGGAAACTTCTTATGAGAATTTATTATTGTGTTTTAAGAAGGATAACTAGGGTTTGGAATAGTCAATATTGTGATTACACATAGCTATTGCAACCGATTTTCATCTTGCAATGTTTTAGATTTATTTATTTAAATTCTAAGTTATTTGGAAGATGATTTTGCAGTATTAATCTTTATGGTTTTATATATATTAAAAATATTATGAGATATGTGTGTTTACGTTCGTGAACTATGATTATCTCATATATGTCAAAAGTTAAGTCTATTATGTCATTATGCAGATATTGATAAAAGATAGAATGAGCTTTTGAATATTCCGCAGTATTGATCTTTCACTGATCCACTTCTATGTGAAAGTAATGTATGGCTCCGTAAGTTTTCTTATGTTGAGTATTTCCGATTAAATTAATCATTAAGATCTTCTTGTGGTTAATTTATTCGAGTTTTATGGATACAAATTCATGTTTCATGTGATTTGTTAATGTCCAAAGAAATCCTTCTCTTCTCGTAAAAGTATGGTCGCTCTTGTTGTTCTTTCGGGAATGACATTTTATAGGGGAAAGTTCTTTATGGGGAGTGCGGCTGTGGAATATTGTAGGAGTTATCTTGTATCTTTATAAACTCCTTGATGAATACACTAAGTTTCGACTATGTGAAATCATCAAAACCAAGTTGATATGTTCTCTTTTAGTCATGAATAATCTCTTTGAGAATTTCATTATGATCCCGCTAGTTTTCGTACCTTTACCAATTTATATTGAAAAAAAGGGGGAGAATTATTTTGCAGTTCACACTACATACATATGGTTTACGGATCATTATGTAAGAGGGACTGGTTTTCATTGTGAGATGAAGTATTGACTAAGGGGGAGTGATACATATCACCATAGTATTATTGTCAAAGTTTTGATACAATTGAACTTTGATGTTGTGTAATAATACTATGACACTGTATAACAATAATTGAGAACAACTGTTTTTTTTTTTTTTTATGGCTACGGATCTTCTACAACAATGATGCTGAGTTGAAAACGTTTAGAATCACTGAAGTACTTGGAGTGACGAAGAATTAAAGGAATGTTGAAGAACCAAGGAAATCAAGCATGTTGGATGAGAAGCTACAAAGTTTATTTATTTTGTTATTCATATGTATTGATAGTTTTGTCACACGCCCCCGTTTGACTGCCGTTCGAGGATGTAGTTGTAGATACGTTAGTGTCTTCTTAGTGGGTCCTTGGCTCCACCTCTTATCTCCTTCTAAGACATGCTGTTGTCGTCGCCATATCTAATATGTCACTTAGTCATCTCTGCCTCGCTGCGGGTGACAAAGGGGGAGATTGTTAGAGGACTGCTCGGCCGAACTCGCAAGCATTGCTATCTCAAGCTTGTTTTTCAAGTTTAGGTGATCAATACTATAAGTCTATATTTCTAGTCTACTTATAGATATGTCTCGGATTATGATAGAATGTGTAGTTGAGCTTTAGACTTCACGACGTTCATCGATTGAAGACGAAGATCTACTGAGGGGAGCTTGGAGGAACTTTATCAACAAAAGGTATATGGAGACTAAAACTTATCTATCACTCAGAAGTTTATTCTATTATATCTCCTATTGAGACAAAGTCGTATAGCTATATAGACTTTTACATTATACACATTTGATATTTCGAGCTGAGTTTAACTCGCTTATATCTTTCTCGAAATATGTGTTGAAAGCTTTTTGCTTTAGCTACGTTCATCATTATTCTTGATGAGTTTAGTTGGAAACAATTTATTTGTTGGAAACTAAATAATAAGTCAAAAGATGATCATGTGAAAATTGCCTTGAAACATCTTACATGATTTGTGTGAGACAATCATTTGATGTCGACTCGGAATGTTTCGTATTGATCATTCGATCACTTGAAAATTACTTATAAGCTAATAGTTTGTGTGAGAAAGCTATTGTCGTCTTCTAAGGATGTTTCAATGATTGAAATGGGAGTTTAGAACAATTAACCATTGTCAGGATATAGCATAGTATGCAAACTGTTGTAGTATGATTCAGGTCTGGAAACCTAGTTTGCATACCATATGCGAACGGATTTAACTGTTAAAGTCTGGGAACCAAATATGCATACCAGTATGCAAACGGTTCCACCTGAGTTAGGTCCGGAACGACAGTATGCATACCGGTTTGCGAAATGTTGAATAAGACCAAAGTCCGAAACTTAATTTCGCGTACCTTTTTGCAAACTGAGTTGGTTTAAGTTCTAAAATCGGTTTAGTATGATTTCGTACTCATGAACAAATATATTAATTAATTAAGGAATGCAATTTTTGAAAAACGTGGCTTAATTTTCATGAATTGATTCTTGAATAACTACTTTGTACAATCATGAATCAAATACGATTTTGTTTCAATTACCTCTTGTATACTTCTATGAGAATATAAATAATTGAAAAATTCAGTTTGCAAATGGGTACGCAAAATTAACCATAACTAGTTCAAATGACTCAAATGAAACTAATTGTAGAGTTGTTCAATTGTTTATATTCTCATAGAAGTATACAAGACACAATTGAAGCAAAATCGATTTTGATTCACTCGAGTCAATTCATGAACATTATAGCCACTGTTTGCAAAAGATTTCATTCCTTATTATATAAATGTATTAGTTCATGAACAAACCGATTTTAGAACATAACCCACTCAAGTATGCAAATGGATACGCATACCTAAGTAGCCGGACTTGGACTGTGTTCGCCATTATGCAAACGGGTACGCATACTTTCGTACACTTCCAAACTTCAGTTGAAACCAGTACGCATATAGGTACGCATACTCTAGTACCCGGACTTCAACTGACTTCGCCAGTACGCGTACAGGTACGCATACTCTAGCTCCCGGACTTTACCTGACCAACCAGTACGCATACGGGTATGCATACTAAGTTCCGGTCTTGGATCAACACATATGCAAGTACACATACTGTGTTTATAATCTAATCATGGTTAAGTGTTCTAAACTACCATTTTAATCATCGAAACATTCTCGGAAGATGATAATAGCTGTCTCACACAAACTATTAGCTTCAAAGCAATTTTCAAATGATCGAATGATCAATATGAAACATTTTGATTCTACATCAAATGACTGTCTCACACAAATCATGTAAGATGTTACAAGGCGATTTTCACATGATCATCTTTTGACTTTCATCAAGAAGTATACAGGACACAATTGAATAAAAATCGATTTTGATTCACTCGAATCAATTCATGAACATTATAGCCACGGTTTGCAAAAGATTGCATTCCTTATTATATAAATGTATTAGTTCATGAACAAACTGATTTTAGAAGATAACTGAAAATGCGGGGGTACAACAACCACAACCAACAATTCGTTTGGCAATCTGAGAGGACTTACTCCAATATACTTTTTAGAGAATCAACTAGTCACTCAGACTCAATCTAGAGAAAAGTATATACAAGAGTTTATATCTCTATTTCTCAATTCAATCATTATTCAGCAAATAGAAATTTGCGAGCCCGATTGAATATAAGAGAAGTAACTTGAACGGTAACAAAGACCAATATTCAAGGATCAATCAATTTCAATCAACAACCAAAGGTTGGATTTCCTAATTGATCGAAACAACGCACAACCTGTGATATTTCAATTATATAACAAAATATAATGTGGAAAAGAAATAACACAGACACCATAATTTTGTTAACGAGAAAAACCGTAAATGCAGAAAACCCCCGGGACCTAGTCCAGCTTTGAACACCACACTGTATTAAGACGCTAAAGACACTAGCCTACTACCAATGAACTTCAGACTGGACTGTAGTTGAACCCTAATCAATCTCACACTGATTCAAGGTACAGTTGTGTTCCTTACGTCTCTGATCCAAGCAGGATACTACGCACTTGATTCCCTTAGCTGATCTCACCCACAACCAAGAGTTGCTACGACCCAAAGTCGAAGACTTGATAAACAAATATGTCTCACACAGAAAAGTCTATTGAAATAGATAAATCTGTCTCCCATAGAAATACCTATGAGTTTTTATTCCGTCTTTTGATAAATCAAGGTGAACAGGAACCAATTGATAAACCGGTCTTATATTCCCGAAGAACAGCCTAGTATTATCAATCACCTCACAATAATCTTAATCGATTAACGAAACAAGATATTATGGAATAACAAACGATGAGACGAAGGTGTTTGTGATTACTTTTCTATCTTGCGTATCAGAGATATTAATCTCGATCCAATTCTTTCAATTATACTCAACACGATAGAAATAGCAAGATCAGATCACGCAACTACAGAGAAAATAGTTGGGTATGGCTTCACAATCCCAATGAAGTCTTCAAGTCGTTAACCTACAGGGTCTTGTGAGAAACCTAAGGTTAAAGGAGAATCGACTCTAGTTTATGTAACTAGTAACACACAGAAGCGTGGGGATTAGGTTTCCCAGTTGCTAGAGTTCTCCTTTATATAGTTTTCAAATCAGGGTTTGCAATCTAAGTTACCTTGGTAACAAAGCATTCAATATTCACCTTTAGATGAAAAACCTGATTCAACCAAGCTAATATCTTTCAACTGTTAGATCGAATTTAGCTTGTTACACACAAATGAAATGTACCCTCATTTAGGTTTATGTAACCGATCCTAAACGTGTACACCATGTTGACTCAACAATAGTTAACCGAGGTTAGCCATATGATCACTCTCATATCAACCTTGTTCATCTTAACCATAACTAGTTCAAATGACTCAAATGAAACTAGTTAAAGAGTTATTCAATTGCTATATTATCATAGATGTATACAAAAACATAATTGAAGCAAAATCGGTTTGATTCACTCGAATCAATTAATGAACATTATAGCCACCGTTTGCACAGATTGCATTCCTTATTATATAAATGTTTAAGTTCATGTACATAACCGATTTTAGAACTTTAACCTTGAAGTATGCAAACGGGTACGCAAACTTGAAATACCCGGACCAAGATTGGGTTTCACCAGTACGCAAACGGGTACGCGTACTTCCAATCCCAGCAGAAATATTCGAACATGAACCTTACGCCAGTACACGAATGGGTGCGCATACTTGGGTTCCCGGATTTCTCAAGCCAACAGGTACGCGTATGGGTACGCATACTATGGTTCCCGGACATGGATTACATATGTGCAAGAGTACACAACATGTCATATCCAATAATGGTTAAGTGTTCTAAACTCTTATTTCAATCATTGAAACTTTCTTAGAGGGTGACAATAGCCGTTTTCACACACTATTAGCATCAAAGCAATTTTCAAGTTATTGAAATAATCAAAGTGAAACATTCCAAGTCTACACCAAATGATTGTATCACACAAACCATGTAAGATGTTACTCGGAAATTTTCTTATGATCATCTTTTTACTTGCATCAAGAATATAAGATGAACTTGGTCAAAGAGAAAGCTTTCCAACACACATTCCGAGAAATATGTTAGCGAGTTAAACTCAGCTCGAAATCTCAAATATGTATAATAGAAAACTATATTGTAATACGACTTATGTCTCAATATAGGAGATAGAGTAGAAATAGACTTTCCAAGTGATAGATGAGTTTCAGTCTCCAAATACCTTTTGTTGATGAAATTCCACAAGCTCTCCTTAGTAGTTCTTAGTCTTCAAATGATGAACGCCGTGAAGTCTAAGGCTCAACTACACAATTTATGTCCTAGTCCGAGACATCTATAAGTAGACTAGAAATCAAGACTTATAGTTTTGATCACTAACATTGACAAACATGCTTGAGATAGCAACGCATGCGAGTTCGACCGAGCAATGCTCTAACAATCTCCACCTTTGTCAATTTTAGTGAAAAACTATCAATACATATGGATTACAAAATAAATAAAACTTTGTAGCTTCTCATCCAAATGCTTGATCTACTTGGCATCTTCAACATGACTCGAAATCTTCGTCACTTCCAAGTACTCCATGATTTTAAACGTGTTCAACTCAGCATCATAGTTGTTGAAGATCCGTAGCGATAACAATGAGAAAACAGTTGCTCTCAATCATTGTTATACAGTGTCATAGTATCATTACACAGCATCAAAGTTCAATTGTATTACAACTTTAACAACAATACTATGGTGATATATATCACTCCCCCTTAGTTAATACTTCATCTCGACATGAAAACCACTCCCCCTTACATAATGATCCGTAAACCATATGTATTTGTAGTATGAAACTACACATTAATTCTCCCCCTTTTTGTCAATATAAATTGGCAAAGGTACGAAAACTAGTCGGATCCTCATGAAATTTTCACAGAGATACTTCATGACCAAAAGAGAATAACATACCAACTTATTTAGATGCAATCATATAGCCGAAGCTAAATGCATTCATCAAGGAGTTTATAAAGATACAAGATAACTCTACAATATTCCACAGCCGCACTCCCCACAAAGATTTGGCAATTAAGCACAAGTTCAAAAAGAACTCTCCCCTCTAATATATCATTCCTGAAAGAACAACAAGAGCGACCTTACTTTCACAAGAAAATAAGGATTTCTTTAGACATAATCAAATCACATGAGAACATGAATTTGTATCCAAAAGTCACAATTGAATTAGCCATAAAAATGATCAATTCAATTGGCCATGCTCGACATAAGAGAACTTACGGAGCAACACAGTATATGCACAAAGATGTGGATCAGGGAAAGACCAATACTGAGGAATAAGCAAAGATTCATTCTATTTTTCATCACTATTTGCATAATGACATATAATAGACTTAATCTTTGTAAACAAAAGTTCATCCTTTCTTTCATCAATATTTGCATAATGACATAAAAGGCTTAACTTTTGTATTCAAAAGTTCATTCAATATTTTATCAATACTTTCATACCGACATAATAGAGATAACTTTTGAACAAGTATGGGACAGTCAAGGTTCACGGACGTAAACAACATATCCCATAACAATTTGCAATATATGAAACCATAAAGATTAATACTGCAAAAATCATCTTCCAAATAACTTAGAATTTAAATAAATAAATATAAAAACATTGAAGATGAAAACGTTGGACATAGCTATGTGTACTCACAATCATGGCTATTCTAAACCCTAGTTATCCTTCTTAAAAACACAAGAATAAAATTCTAATAAGAAGTTTCCTAGACAAAATCAAAAGAACAACTCTAAAATAACACAGAGAGACAACAAGCGATAATCAGAGTTCCGATACGGAGACTTCACTGGTTCGAAGACCTTCAAGCTTGTGACAGACGGAATCAACCGTATCTTCAGACACAACATTGAGACGATACTTAAGTCGTGTCTTTATTAGAATAAGATCGGAGTTGACTTTTATCAATTCAGTTCTTAACACATCTAGATCTTTCAGAGTGTTAACAAGCAGCAGCTTTGCATCATTAAACTGATTGATAAAGTTTTGAACAACTTCATTAGAAATCTCTTCATCATCCTCAAAATCTGAGAAGTTATCAGGAGATTGATAAGACGTGTCATCAACTTCCACGAGAGTTCCTTTCTCCTCCTCTTTGAGTGTGAGACCAAAACCCTTATCAAGAAAGCCTCTTGGAAAGTTACAAGTTTCCGAAGGTAATTCCATTCTTGACAGAAAAAGTAGCCTGGAGTATGCATCCTTATCAAAGTGGGTTTTGGTATTATATGGTTTCACAGAAACTCAGAGGTTAGGGTTTCCAAAGTCGGTTCATGACATATAACAAGGATACCCGTACGAACACACACTTGGCCCATTATTCATAAACGACTCAAAAAGAGAAAGACTCAATTAAGACGACTATTCTGCAATAATGTTTGCCTATGTGAGAAAACTCACAGATCTTAGCTCAATAAAAATTGTATTCTTCTAGGGGAACAATTTAGAGCATAAGAGTAACAATTTTTGACATAGCAAAAATTCAAAAACAAAAGATTAAGAAAACAACAATTTATCAAAACAAAACACAAATACTTATGTAAAAATGTTCGTGAATGATCATCCAGCTAAAAACGATAAGAAAATAGCATAGACAATCCAGAGAAACAATTTTCCAACAAGTATACCTGATCATATCTCACTCAACCAGGATTTTTTGCAAGTGAGATTTCAACCTTGTGATTAATTAGCTTAAGTATGAGCATTGAGCTCATCAAATGAACGTTGTTTTCGGTTAAACCCATTTCTCCTGACCTTTGGAGAAAAACCGTTATGATGCGAAAAGTTAATCATAAAATTTACTATCATCAAAATACGACGCATAGTTTTTGTTCTTACCTGAAGAATCTAGACTAGAGGGAATAGACAGCATGTTAATGATTTCTTTATACCCTTCAATTATCATTTTTAGGTTGTCTTCCAGTTCTTCCTTTTTGCCTCCTTCTTCTGGTACCTTTTTCACATCAAGAACAACCTTATATCCCTTTTTGATTGAAGAAGACCCATGAGTTCTTCTTGGACGAATTGGTTTAGGAAGACTGTTTCACATTTGAACATTTGAGGAACACATTGAACTGACTTTCCTGGTGGGGTACACAGGGTGAGTACTAAAACCAATTGGTTTAGACATACGAATGTCAGTTACACCTTTGAGAATTAAATCTAAGGTGTGTTGAAGATGAACAATAGAATTGTCATTCAACCTCGATTTCCTTTTTTGTTCAACATGTCCTTTTGAATCACAAAAGAGACACATTTTCTGATTACCTAAGTGATTAGATAGAACGGTCTTAAAACCACCGTTGGGAGATATCTTCCTTCCAGGTGATGTGGATATTCCTTGATTAGAGGAAGATACATGCACATCTTTTCCAGCAGGAAGGGATTTTGTTTTTGCTTCTGGAATAATAATCTTTCCGGTTAAATCAGAAGCAGTTGGTATAGTGGACTATTTGGAACATTCTTGAATGGAGAGTTTACTCAAAAGAAGTTCAGTTTCCAAAGCATCCTCCTTGAGTTCTTCCACATGCAAGGTCTGTGAAGGACAAACAGAGGAGTTTTCCTCACGTAAGACTTTTAGAAGAGAGTCACGCTCATTTACCATACCAACAAGAACATTGACTTTGTGTTTCAACCGATTGACATTATCTGCCTGGATTCTAACAAGTTTTAGAATCACTACACTCTCTTTGGATGCTTCCCTTTCAACTTCAGAGTCAGACTCGTCAGTAAGGTAAACCGGGTAACACTTGTCAATGCAAGTCTGTTTCGTTGGAACACAGGGTTCATAAATATTCGAGATTGACAAATCTTTCTCTTTAATAGATTTTATGGAAACAAGACTTTTGTTTCTGGCGATGCGTTTATCAGAGATAGCACTTCTGTCCATATCAGATCGCTACAAACATAAACTTATAAGGTCTTTAATGTGTTTGCCTGCTCTGATACCAATTTAAAATGTGGGGTACAACAATCAAACCCAACAATTCGTTTGGCAATCTGAGAGGACTTACTCCAATATACTTTCTAGAGAATCAACTAGTCAGTCAGACTCAATCTAGAGAAAAGTATATACAAGAGTTTATATCTCTATTTCTCAATTCAATCTGCAATCAACAAATAGAAATTTGCGAGCCCGATTGAATATAAGAGAAGTAACTTGAACGGTAACAAAGACCAATGTTCAAGGATCAATCAATTTCAATCAACAACCAAAGGTTGGATTTCCTAATTGATCGATACAACGCACAACCTGTGATATTTCAATTATATAACAAAATATAATGCGGAAAAGAAATAACACAGATCCCAATATTTTGTTAACGAGGAAAACCACAAATGCATAAAAACCCTGGGACCTAGTACGGCTTTGAATACCACACTGTATTAAGCCGCTAAAGATACTAGCCTACTACCAATGAACTTCAGATTGGACTATAGTTGAACCCTAATCAATCTCACACTGATTCAAGGTACAGTTGCGTTCCTTACGTATCTGATCCCAGCAGGATACTACACACTTTATTCCCTTAGTTGATCTCACCCACAACCAAGAGTTGCTATGACCCAAAGTCGAAGACTTGATAAACAAATCTACCTTACACAGAAAAGTATATTGGAATAGATAAATTTGTCTCCCATAGAAATACCTATGAGTTTTTGTTCCGTCTTTTGATAAATCAAGGTGAACAAGAACCAATTGATAAACCGGTCTTATATTCCCGAAGAACAGCCTAGTATTATCAATCACCTCACAATAATCTTAATCGATTAACGAAACAAGATATTGTGGAATCACAAACGATGAGACGAAGGTGTTTGTGATTACTTTTCTATCTTGCCTATCGGAGATATTAATCTCGAGCCAATTATTTCAATTGTACTCAACACGATAGAAACAGCTAGATCAGATCACGCAACTACAGAGAAAATAGTTGGGCATGGCTTCACAATCCCAATGAAGCCTTCAAGTCATTAACCTACAGGGTCTCGTGAGAAACCTAAGGTTAAAGGAGAATCGACTCTAGTTTATGCAACTAGTAACACACAGAAGTGTGGGGATTAGGTTTCCCAGCTGTTAGAGTTATCATTTATATAGTTTTCAAATCATGGTTTGGAATCTAAGTTTCGTTGGTAACAAAGCATTCAATATTCACCGTTAGATGAAAAACCTGATTCAACAAAGCTAATATCTTTCAACCGTTAGATCGAACTTAGCTTGTTACACACAAATGAAATGTACCCTCATTTAGGTTTATGTAACCGTACCTAAACGTGTACACCATGTTGACTCAACAATAGCTAACCGAGGTTAGCCATATGATCACTCTCATATCAACTTGTTCATCTTAACCATAACTAGTTCAAATAACTCAAATGAAACTAGTTAAAGAGTTGTTAAATTGCTATATTCTCATAGATGTATACAAGAACACAATTTAAGCAAAATCGATTTGATTCACTCGAATCAATTCATGAACATTATAGCCACGGTTTGCAAAGATTGAATTCCTTATTATATAAATGTCTAAGTTCATGTACATAACTGATTTTATAACTTTAACCTTCAAGTATGCAAATGGGTACGCATACTTGAAATACCCGGACCAAGATTGAGTTTCGCCAGTATGCAAACGGGTACGCGTATTTCCAATCCCAGCAGAAATATTCGAACATGAACCTTACGCCAGTACGCGAATGGGGGCGCATACTTAGGTTCCCGGATTTCTCAAGCCAACAGGTACTCGTACGGGTACGCATACTATGGTTCCTGGACATGGATTACATATGTGCAAGAGTACACGACATGTCATATCCAATAATGGTTAAGTGTTCTAAACTCTTATTTCAATCATTGAAACTTTCTTAGAGGATGACAATAGCCGTTTTCACACACTATTAGCATCAAAGCAATTTTCAAGTTATTGAAATAATCATAACAAAACATTCCAAGTCTACACCAAATGATTGTATCACACAAACCATGTAAGATGTTACTCGGCAATTTTCACATGATCATCTTTTGACTTGCATAAAGAATATAAGATGAACTTGGTCGAAGCAAAAGCTTGCCAACACATATTCTTAGAAATATGTAAGTGAGTTAAACTCAGCTCGAAATCTCAAATGTGTATAATAGAAAACTATATCGTAATACGACTTATGTCTCAATATAGGAGATAGAGTAGAAATAGACTTTCCAAGTGATAGATGATTTTCAGTCTCCACATACCTTTTGTTGATGAAGTTCCACAAGCTCTCCTTAGTAGTTCTTTGTCTTCAAATGATGAACGCCGTGAAGTCTAAGGCTCAACTACACAATCTATGTCCTAGTACGAGACATCTATAAGTAGACTAGAAAGCAAGACTTATAGTTTTGATCACTAACATTGACAAACATGTTTGAGATAGCAACGCATGCGAGTTCATTCGAGAAGTGTTCTAACAATAATCCACTCAAGTATGCAAATGGGTACGCATACCTAAGTAGCCGAACTTGGACTGTGTTTGCTAATAAGCAAACGGGTACGCATACTGTCGTACACTTCCAAACTTCAGTTGAAACCAGTACGCATACAGGTACGCATACTCTAGCACCCGGACTTCAACTGACTTCATTATTACGCGTACAGGTATGCATACTCTAGATCCCGGACTTTACTTGACCAACCAGTACGTGTACGGGTATGCATACAAAGTTCCGGTCTTGGATCAACACATATGCAAGTACGCATATTGTGCTTATAATCCAATCATGGTTAAGTGTTCTAAACTCCCATTTCAATCATTGAAACATTCTCGGAAGACGACAATAGCTGTCTCACACAAACTATTAGTTTCAAAGCAATTTTCAAGTGATCGAATGATCAATACGAAACATTCCAAGTCTACATCAAATGACTGTCTCACACAAATCATGTAAGATGTTACAAGGTGATTTTCACATAATCATCTTTTGACTTTCGTCAAGAATATAAGATGAACTTGGTTAAAGCGAAAGCTTACCAACACATATTTTGAGAAATATGCAAGCGAGTTAAACTCATCTCGAAATATCAAATGTGTATAATCGAAATCTAATATAGCTATACAACTTTTGTCTCAAATAGGAGATAGAGTAGATAGACTTTTGAGTGATAGATGAGTTCAAGTCTCCACATACCTTTTTTTGATGAAGTTCTATAAGCTCCCCTTAGTAGTTCTCCGTCCTAAATCGATGAACGCCGTGAAGTCTAATGCTCAACTACACTTTCTATCCTAATCCGAGACTTAGCTATAAGTAGACTAGAAATTAAGATTTATAGTTTTGTCAACTAAACTTGACAACACACTTGAGATAGCAACACTTGCGAGTTTGACTGAGCATTGCTCTAACACAACTCTATGAGGAACACAGTTTAATTCATTTGATTATCATTTGATCTAGAAGTGTTAGATGCATGTGGTTAATAACAAAAGTGTTCATATGGCTAACTTCGGTTAATTGTTATTGAGCCAACTCAATATACACGTTTAGGTACGGTTACCCATATCTAAATGAAGGTATATTTCATTTGTGTGTAACAAGCTAAGACCATCTAACGGTAGAGAGATATTTCTTTGGTTTTAAGCAAACTTAGCTTGAATCTTAAATCAGGTTTTCATCTAACGGTGAATATTGATTGCTTTGTTTTAAAGCTATCAAACCCCGATTTAAAGACTATATAAGGGAGAACTCTAGGAACTGGAAAACCTAATCCCCACACCTTCTGTGTGATACTAGTTGTGTACTAGAGTCAATTCTCCTTTAACCTAGGTTTTTCCTAAAACCATTATAGGTTAACGACTTAAAGGCTTCATTGGGATTCTTAAGCCATACCCAACTATTTTCTCTGTAGTTGCGTGTTCTGATCTTACTTGTTCTATCCTACTGAGTACTATCTTCTTGAAGATTGGCTCGAGATTTGTCTCTGATAGGTAAGATATAAAAAGTAATCACAAAGCTCTTCGTCTCATTCTTTGTGATTCTACAATAAATTCTTCTACTACCATATAGCTAAGTTATTGTGAAGTGATTGATATTTCTAGACTGTTCTTCGGGAATATAAGACCGGATTATCATTTGGTTCCTGTTCACCTTGATTTACAAAAAGACGGAACAAAACTTCATAGGTATATCTGTGGGAGACAGATTTATCTATCAGAATAGAATTTTATGTGGGAGACAGATTTTTTTATAAAGTCTTCGACTTTGGGTCGTAGCAACTCTTAATTGTGGGTGAGATCATCTAAGGGAATCAAGTGCGTAGAGTCCTGTTGGGATTCAGAGGCGTAAGGAACGCGACTGTACCTTGATCGGTGTGAGACTTGGTTAGGGCTCAACTACATTCCAGTCTGAAGTTAACTTGTAGCAGGCTAGTGTCTGTAGCGGCTTAATACAGTGTGGTGTTCAAATATGGACTAGGTCCCGGGGGTTTTCTGCATTTGCGGTTTCCTCGTTAATAAAATTTCTGGTGTGTGTGTTATTTCTTTTCCGCATTATATTTGTTTATATAATTGAAATATCACAGGTTGTGCGTAGTTCAATCAATTGGTAAATCCAACCTTTGGTTGTTGATTGAAATTGATTGGCACTTGAACATTGGTCTTTGGTACCGTTCAAGTTGTTTCTCATAATAATCAGGCTCACGGATTCCTATCTGTTTGATTTGCCGATTATATTGAGAAATAGAGATATAACTCTTGGATATATTTCCTTGATTGAGTCTGACTGTCTAGTTGATTCTCTTGGAATTATATTGGAGTTAGTCCATACAGATTGCCGAACGAAATATTAGGTGTGGTTGTTAGACCCCCGCTTTTTCACTAATGATTCATATCAAGATGTGTAGACATGAAAACATGTTAACATGAAAGTCTTCCCAAGGATTGAACGATGGACGGGCACAAGCCAAAGTCTTCTACAAGATGTTCGCATCACCTCTACAAATGAGATACAACACACTTTTCTACAAGATGTTCGCATCACCTCTACAAATAATATACAACACACTTTAATCCATGGGTTTACAAAAACGTACTAATGGGTAAGGAACGGGACAATGCTTCCTTGACAAAATATGTTCATCTACGTCTCTACTACAACATACCAAAAGGGCGCATCAATCGGACATACGAGCTGAAAGATATGGCCTTTACACTCAGGTTCATGGAATCTGAAAACTAGCACGGGATTACAAGTTACGAATGTGCACCCGTGATTGACTGCCCTATACATCTCCAAATTGAAGGATTATTTTTGCATATGATTCCTCAGTCTCTTAGCTTCGAAAGTTGGGGTCAAACATCGAATTCCGATATCGTATAAAGTTTCAACGGCTTCCAGAGTGGACGACGCGCAAGCAGAAATTTCTAGACGGGATTCATGACACTCACAGTCGATCGACGTCCACCTAGGTATTTTCACAAAGTCCTTGAACCTCAATATTTCCACCTTTCTACAAATAAGAAAGAATAAAGAGAAGAAACGAAAAGGAGATCACACCAATGCTGGGGACTGACGACTATAATACTGCACGTCTCTCCATGACGGCTTCAGAAGTTTCGAAGATGACATTTCCATAAATGGTCAATTCGTGGACATGAGACGTGAGCATCTATCATAATTGTCGGAGCATGGATAGACTAACAACATCTGTCATGAAACATTCCAGACGCAAGCAAATGGATGTTTTTGCAGCAAGCTCGACTGTCGAAATTTTACACTATTTTGCACAAAGCGGCAACTTAGAAAAATTGGTGAAGGATCTAAGGACGGGTCATATACCGTTCTCTTTGTATGTTCGCTTCAACATACTCAAGATTCACAGTAATCGGATAAACAAGCTAAAAATTTCAGAAAAAGAATCATTCAGGCATATGGACGTTTGTACACTTCAGACAAGCAAGGTTTCTTATATTCATTGATAGACGCATTTATGTGTCTATTTTTATCTCTTTGTGTATACTGTTAGTACCCATTTTTGTACTAATTTTGGTATTTTATCCCTTTGAAGGTGTTTTTGGAGGAATAGGCTTTTACGGCAAAATTGGATCGAAAAGTTGTTAAAGATACCTGGAAGGACATTTGCTATTCAGACTCTCATGTTGGATAAGGGGTAACCCATTTCCAGGCAACTGCTAAGCACAGATCGGGATTGTATAAGGGGCGACCATCTTCACCATTTGAAATGAAAATTTTGGCGGGAAACTACTTTACAGCTGCGGAAGTTTTCTGATTCAGTTTCTAACCGAGATTTCAGGGGATTTTTTCACGGGAATGGTTGGGACTACCCTGTTACATCAAAACAGGGTTAGTAAGGAAGTTGGTTATGTTAAAAAAGGCAGAGTTAATCGGTACTCTTTAAAACAGGAAAAAAAAAAGTTTCTCGGGAAAGTTAGTTTTGGTTATTTAGGGAAGGTACGCAAGTGTAAAGGAAAGATAATCCTTTGGGATTCTATATGATCAATTCAGAAGAGCTTGGAAAGGCAAAAACAGCAAGAGATGCGTCGACAGAGAAGAAAAATAAATAAATTTCGTAACTTGAAGAGAAAGAAAAAAACCCAAAGATATTCTCGAATTTTCTTGGCCCTATGAGGTATAAAAGAGTTGGTTCGAGTCCAAGAAGGGTTGGGAACACTTTAGGGGAAGTTTAGAGCCTTGGAGAAAGCCAAAAAATCAGAGAAGAAATTGTTTTCTGCTGCTGTTGAGGGAACGAAGAACATAAGATCCACATACAACAGTCGCAGAGGCAGACTTATTTTCAGTGACAACCAGTTACGGTCGCTCCTGTCTGCAGTCACCGAAGCCTTTCAGCAACGATTCAGTCTCCTGTATTAGACTTTCAGCGACTACAGTTTACCCTTTTCTTCCTTTTAATCAATTTTTGAGCCATAAACATGTATTTTGAGATCATGATTAATATGAGGAGCTAAACCCCATTGCTGAGGCGATAGAGGAAGCTATTTTTCCAACAAAAAGTGGTATATTCTATTTTATTTATTTTATTTCAATTATTTTTATGATTATTTTCCTTGATTTATAATTGTTTGAATGATTTTTGTTAAGCAATTGTTATTTCTTTTGATAGAGCATGCTTAGCCATAGGTTTTTGATGCTATATACTTCGGATTTACACTTGTTATTTTGAAAATCTACATGTTGCAATAGTTTAGAATCAAATTAAACGCAAAAATTGAATAAATATAAATATTGGATTTAATCACTTTGAACTTGGAAAATAGTGGAATCTCAGCCTCAGTGTTCTTTTAATATTGATATCAACTTTGTCAGTGTTTGCTATAATTATTAGTGATTTTTCTCTTTTAGTTTTGAATTTAAGTCTAAAGTTATCCTTCACAAGTTCGAGCAACGAATCTTATTACCACTTTTTCTACAACAATTAAAAACACATCAATTTTTGGCGCCGCCGACGCGGAATTGTTTTTATGGTTTTTAGATTTATTTTTATTTTTATTTATTTTTGTTCTATTTTACGTTTTTGGGTATTTGTCTTTTGTCTACAGGTTTTGGAACGTAAAGAAAAAAAATTGAGCCAAGGAGTTTGGTGATTTCGTAAAGACTTGGAGCAAAAGATTAAAGCGAAAAGAACGGAAAAGAAGACAACTTTATTTTATTTTATTTTATTTTTTAGGGTTTTGTTTATTTTTTTTAGAAAAAATAAAAAATTGTATAAGGTTTTCTTTATTATTTTGTAATTTTTCTTTTCTTTTTTTGGACTTTTTGGACTTTGGACTCTATTTTTATTTTTTATTTTTATATACCCTACGGAAGGGTATCTTTAAATATAAAAACTGTTTGCAGAGAAGGAGGACAATTACGATATTGTCTCTACACCTTGGGTTCGTACACTGACATAGGAGTCAGTGGCCCGAGTCGACTACAACCGATTCATCCCCCGTCTGGAATGGGAGGTAAGATTCTGAACACTCGCGAATCCCCTGTCAGCGAGTTACTGTCTTCATTCGCATGCATATATGCTGAGGACTGAATACGGAAATTTATTTTCCTAGTAAAGGGCAAGGCCTGGCCATACAAGATAAGGGTTCGGATTTCATCACCGTTCTCTTCTTGCCCGCCTTAGGAAAACGATACCGAACCCGAACCCAAGCTTAAAATATTGACTAAAACGAGACCGATAGGGTAACGAGCTTATAGGAAAGTCGTTCAAAAGGATCATATTGGGTATCTTGTTAGCCTAACTCAAAGTTCAGGAAGATTACTGTAAGTCGATTAGAGCCGCCTTGTAACCCAGGGAAGCGTTGCCAAAGAGGTGGGGGTATCAAAGCTCCTCTGAGCTTCTCCTACTTCTCTTCGACTTACTTTATTCGGATCGACCTACGAGGTTTGCTAAAATTATACCCAGTTGCCTCTTGGAAGAGTAGAAGCTGGTCTAGAAACAATCTAAGTGGAGCCATCATGCTTTTTGTTTGCTAGAAATCAATAGGGTTGATTTGGTTGAGTCGTCCTTGATTTGCGATTGATTATCCTTCCAATTTAGGGAATTCTTGTATGCCTGAACGTAAAAGAGACGCCCTAGGTAGATTTGTTAAAGAACAACCTAGCAGTTCTAAGCGTCTCGATTACCTTGACCTAGAAGGTCCGATTTTCGGAGAGTCCTGTTTTTAACGTACTCCTTTTACCGAGGAGAGAATCCCCAATACTCTGATAGCACCAGAAATGGCTACTTTGAAAGCTTTATTAAATCCGACTAGGACTACTCGTCCCTCGTGTATTAAGTTAGCTGGCACAGAAGCCACCTATGAACTTAAACCTGGGACCATACAGATGCTCCTAATCTTTTTAGGGAAAGAAAATTAAAACCCCTATTTCCATGTTAGGGATTTTGAAGAAATTTGCAGTACCCTAAGAATTAGAGGCTTAGATGATGATGCTTTGAAACTTAGGTTATTTCCTTTTTCCTTGAAAGATAAAGCCAAATCGTGGCTGTATAGTTTGACTGCTGAGTCAATCGAAACATATGAACAACTTACATCTGCCTTTTTCAATAAGTTTTTCCCTAGGCACAAAACATCGTCTATTAGGACGCAAATCTGCACATTCTCACAACAAGAGGGAGAATCTTTGTATAGGTATTTGGAAAGGTTCAATGATTTGTTAACACAATGTCCTCACCATAGTTTAGAAAAGGTTAGGCTAGTTCAGATCCTTTATGAGGGTTTAGATTATTCCACAATATCCATGGTTGAAGCTTTGTGTACAGGTGGGTTTGAGAACCAAACCGTTGATGCGGCAATGGCATTTTTGAATGAAGCCGCCGAAAAGACCCAACAATGGGAAAATAGTAGGGAACCCCGGAAAACAATTCTTCTAAGCAGAGGAAACGTTAATAGGGTAGAAGGAGGCTCTGAATCAGATGCCAAGATTGCAGCGATAGCTAAAAGGTTAGAAGTTCTAGAAATGGGTCACACTAGTGGTAGATCGGAGCCTTTTTGGGAAGGCCATAATAATGAAGAGCAAGCCAATGCTCTCTATAAAAACACTAGACTCGAGAATCGTCAGAAATTTGACCCATATTCAGAAACCTATAACCCTGGGTGGAGAAACCATCCGAACTTTGCTTGGTCTAAGGGCCAGAATCAAGGTCAGTTTAGTAACTCTAATGCTCCCCCGGGTTTTAGTTATGCTAAGAATCCTACGGGACAAGCTCAATTTCAGAATCAGTCGGATACAAAATCCTAAGCCTAGTGGAGTCTCTCGTGTTGTTAACTCAGCAAACTGCAAAATTTCAGCAATCAGTAGAACAAAGTCTACAAGCTAGTAACAAGATAGGACAAGAAAATAGTCAGGCTATTTCCGAGTTAAAAACCACTGTAGGTCTGATAAATGAGTCTTTGAGAGAAAAAGGTAGGTTTCCTAGTCAAACACAACCCAACCCTAGATGAGTTCATGAAGTAGGTACAAAACCATTGAATCAATTGAATGCTTTTAGAACCCTTAGGAGTGGTAGAATTGTAGACAATGAGGTAACCATGCCCGATAGTGAACATACTGTAGTTCACCCCTCAGGATCTCACCCCTTAGGACCACCCATAGCTGAGGAGACCGATAAAGTTTATAATGATGTCAATTCAGTCCCTGGGAGGTCTGATTCTGTGCCTAGAGCCCCGTTTCCCCAGCTATTAGTACCAACAAAGAAGGAATCGAACTTTAATGACACATTGGAGGTTTTTAAGCAAGTTACCATAAACCTTCCTTTATTAGATGCAATTAGGAAAATTCCTTCTTATGCCAAGTTCCTTAAGGATATGTGTACGCGAAAGAGAAAACTTAGCATCCATAAGAAAGCCTTTTTAGCTAGCCATGTAAGTTCAATCATTCAGAACACCACAACTCCAAAGTACAAAGACCCAGGTTCCCCTACCATTGCTTGTACAATAGGTAAATTCCGGGTAGAAAAAGCTTTACTTGGCTTAGGAGCCAGTGTGAACTTACTGTCGTACCATGTGTATTTACAGCTAGGACTTGGTGAAATGAAACCTACTCAGATGACACTGCAGTTAGCTGATAGGTCCGTTAAAATTCCTCGAGGTGTTATCGAGGATGTTCTCATTGAGGTCGACAAGTTTATTTATCCAGTGGATTTTGTTGTGCTAGATACCCAACCTGTCCCTGACCTAGAGAACCAGATACCTGTGATTTTAGGTCGCCCATTTTTAGCTACGTCTAATGCGATCATTAACTGTCGAAATGGTGTGATGAATTTGTCTTTAGGTAATATGACTATGGAGATGAACATTTTTAATGTCAGTAAGCTACCTTATGAGCTAGATGACACATGTGTTGAAGAGGTGAACATGATAGAAGCCTTAGTTCAGGAGTCATTACCAAACATTTTGTTTGAGGACCCATTAGAAAGTTGTCTATCCCATTTTGGTTTAGATTTTGACGACGATAGCACTATTGAAGAACTGAATGCCCTATTAGATTCTACCCCTGTGTTAGACACTAATAGATGGAAAGCTAGGTTCGAACAATTAACAGCTTCTGAGACTACCTTAATTCCTTCTTTAGAAGAGCCTCCTAAGTTGGACCTTAAACCACTACCTGACACTCTAAAGTATGTGTTTTTAGGCCCATCTGAGACTTTACCTGTGATTGTAGCTTCCGATTTGGATAGTGATCAGGAAAGTAGTCTAGTGAATGTACTTCAAGATAATAAGGAAGCTTTAGGGTGGACTATAGCATACATTAATGGTATAAGTCCTACTGTGTGTATGCATCAGATTCATTTAGAGGAAGACTCAAAACCTTCTAGGGAGATGCAACGTCGACTGAACCCTAACATGAAAGAGGTAGTTCGAAAAGAGGTGCTTAAGTTGTTAGATGCGGGTATCATCTACCCAATTTCAGATAGTAAGTGGGTCATCCCCGTTCAGGTTGTCCCCAAGAAATCAGGTATCATTGCAGTCCAGAATGATAATAACGAGTTAATCCCAACCCGAGTGACCACGGGATGGCGTGTCTGTATTGACTATAGGAAATTGAACAAGGTCACAAGGAAGGATCACTTTCCCCTTCCTTTCATCGACCAAATGCTAGAGCGATTAGCTGGACATAGTCATTATTGCTTCTTAGATGGCTACTACGGATATAATCAGATTGTTATTGCCCCAAAAGACCAAGAGAAACCCACCTTTACATGTCCCTTTGGTACCTTTGCGTATAGACGCATGCCTTTCGGGCTATGTAATGCCCCTACGACCTTTCAGCGTTGCATGATGAGCATATTTTATGATATGGTAGAATGGTTTTTAGAGGTCTTTATGGATGATTTTTCAGTGTTTGGTTCATCTTTCGATGAATGCTTGCATCATTTGACATTAGTGTTGACTAGGTGTAAGGAAAAGAATTTAGTGCTTAAATGCCATTTTATGGTTAAATCAGGAATTATGTTAGGGCACATCGTATCCTCTAAGGGTATAGAGGTAGACAAAGACAAAGTTGATCTTATTAAGACTTTACAGGTCCCAAAAACCGTAAAAGATATTAGGTCATTCCTAAGGCATGCAGGATTTTATCGTCGATTCATTAAGGATTTTAGCTTGATTTCTAGACCTCTTTGCAATTTGCTTGCAAAAGATGTTAAGTTTGTCTTTGATGATGCGTGTTTAGAGGCTTTTGAGAAGCTTAAGAGTTTACTCACTACCACCCCCATAGTCCAGGCACCTAACTGGAACCTACTGATAGACGCATTTATGTGTCTATTTTCATCTCTATTGTGTATATTTTTAGTACCCATTTTTGTACTAATGTTGGTATTTTATCCCTTTGTAGGTATTTTTGGGGAATAAACATTTTTGGGAAAATCGGCTCGAAAAGTTGTCTAAATGCACCCCAAGGGACAAGTGTTATACGGACTCCAGCAGTGGATAAGGGGCACCCATGGCTATGTGTAGCCCAAATTCATCTTTAGCACCCATCTTCATCATTTGAAAACAGAAATTGACGGGAATTTTCTTTACAGAAAACAGAATTTTCTGTTTGATTTTTGGACGATTTTTAAGGAGATTCAAGGGCTGATTTTCGTTGGGTTAACCCTGTTAAGGATAAACAAGTATGGTATGAGCTGTAGAATCGATTAAACAGGGATATAAATCCGTGTTGGAGCAAAACAGGGAGAATTCACGATTTGAGTTGTTTTCGGTTTACAAAAGAATTTGTGAAGAGTTTACGGCAAGATTGGAGTGTATGGAGTCCTTATTCAGTCCTGAGAGAGTTTGAGAGAGTTTGGAAACCAAGTTGACGAGTAAAAAGAAGATCAAATGGCTGTAACGTGCGGTGAAGAAAAAACAAAAAGATTTGGATTAACTCGAGTGATTTTGGGGTTTGGTGGATATATATAGGTTGATTCGAGTCACATTGAGTAGCAACAAAGTTTAGGGGAAAGTTTAGAGCCTTAGAGAAGCGTAAAAAAATCAACTGGAGTCGATACAGAAACTTTTCTGCTGCTGCAAAGAAGAAGAACACGAAGAACATTAGACCCTCAGAGACAGTTGCAGAAGCAGACTTATTTTCAGTGACAACGAGGTACGGTCGCATCTTCCTGCAGTCACCGAAGCCTTTCAGCAACAATTCCGACTTCTTATTTAGACCTTCAGCAACTGCAGAATCCGCTGTTTTAACACTTTTCTCCCTTTTTATCAACTTTTGAGCCATAAACATGTATTTTGAGATTATGATTAATATGAGGAGCTAAACCCCTTAGCCGAGGCGACGGAGGAAGCCATTGTTCCATGAAAAGTGGTATAGTTCTATTTTAATTATTTATTACAATTATTTTACATGATTTTTTTGCATAGAACTTAAAAGAAAAATTGGTTTTTATTGAGTAGTTGTGAAGTGTTTTGATGGGACATGCTTGGTTTAATACTTTTGATGTTTCATGCTTCGTGCTTACAATTATTACTTCAAAAATCTATTAAAGGCAATTACTAGAATCACTTTAAAGAAGAATATTGCATGAATATTGATTAGAGTTTATCACTTAATTGGTCAATGGTGGAATCCAGAGTCTCGGTATTTTCTTATTATTGTCAAAACAACTCTATTTAATTTTCGAAAATCCTTCACAAGTTCGAGCAACGAACCTTTTTACCACTACAACTACAAAACACATCAAGTTTTTGGCACCGCCGACGCGGACTTGTTTTTAGGGTTTTTAGATTTTTTTATTATTATTTTTTATTATTTTTGTTCTTCTTTACGCGTTTGGTATTTTTCGATTCTTTTCAGATTTGGAGCGGAGCTAAAAGGAAAGGAAAAAGTGTTCTAAGAGGAAAGCATCGCCAAAGAAGGAAAGAAAAGAGGAGTCCAAAGGAGTGAAGAAGAAGATTTTTGCATATAGTTATTTTATTTTATTTTATTTTAGATTTTATTACTTTTTATTTTTAGAAATTGTAAATAGGGTTTTATTTTTATTCTTGTAATTTTTTATTTTTTATTTTTGGACTTTTATTTTTTATTTTTTGGACATTTGGACTTTGGACTTTTATTATTTTTATATACCCTACGGAAGGGTATCCTTAAATATATAAACTGTTTGCAGGGAAGGACGACGATTACGATATCGTCTCGGCCCCTCGGGTTCGCACATTGACACATGAGTCAGTGGCCCGAGTCGACTACAGCGGTTCTTCGCCCGTCTGGTACGGGAGGTAAATCTTTAAACACCCGCGAATCCCCTGTCAGCGGGTTTACTGTCTTCTTTAAGGTGCATATATGTTGAGGCTTTGAATACGGATTTTAATTTCCTAGTAAAGGGCAAGGCCAGACCATACAAGATAAGGGTTCGGATTTCATCACCGTTCTCTTCTTGCCCGCCTTAGGAAAACGATACCGAACGTGAACCTAAGCTTAAAATATTGACTAGAACGAGACCGATAGGGTAACGAGCTTATAGGAAAGTCGTTCAAAAGGATCGTATTGGGTATCTTGTTAGCCTAACTCAAAGTTCAGGAAGATTACTGTAAGTCGATTAGAGCCGCCTTGTAACCCAGGGAAACGTTGCCAAAGAGGTGGGGGTATCAAAGCTCCTCTGAGCTTCCCCTACTTCTCTTCGACTTACTTTATTCGGATCGTTCTAGAGAGGTTTGCTAAAACTATAACCAGTTGCCTCTTGGAAGAGTAGAAGCTGGTCTAGAAACAATCTAAGGGAGCCATCATGCTTTTGTTTGCTAGATTTTATAGGTTTGATTTGGTCGAGTCAGCCTTGTTTGTGATTGTTTAGAATTCCCTTGAAATTAAGAATGTCGAACTGGTATGATAGAAGCCAATACAATGAATATCCGACTGAGTTTCAAAATGGACATTATTCACACTACGACCATAGTGTAAATAGTGGTTGGGAACACCAACCTTTTGAAGGTTATGGTTCATACCATGGTGAGCCCAATTACTATCCACACACACACCGGTCATACGAGCAAGAAAATAAGGATTATTATAGTGCTAGTACCTCGTCTTTGGACAATACAATCAAACTGTTGAAAACTAGTCCTTATTATGATCCTTCTGTTTATGATCCTTCCGTATCTTTAGAAGAGTCTCTTAAGCAGTTAACTGAACAGACAAATAGGTTTG